>JBBYHM010398966.1:0-10367 GCA_038381775.1 Adansonia rubrostipa | reverse complement strand
AATATCGTCGAACCAGCTGAAACCAAACGTATGAGCGATGTTGGTGACTTATTTCCTTGTGTGCAAGAAAAAAGGTTGGGATCCGTCAGTTGAAGTAACGATGCACTTATTTTCTCTAAAGAAATAGGATAAACGCTAGTTCTACTTGCAGTTTGCCACTAAAACGATGATCATAGTTATACTGTCCCAATACCCATGTCGCCAACAAATAGTTTTTCCTCATATACAAGTGATCAAATAAAGAATGGGGCTTTTTAGTATAGTGGAATTCGTGTTCGCGCATTAGCAATCTGAAAGTCGAGTTGAGTGCAGCTGAGCTGGAGTAGAAGAAATATTTTTACAGTTGTAAGTTTAAGCGTAGGGAATACTTGACTTCAAAAAAAATTCATGAGCATTGCCTGGGTGTTATCTCATAAATTGTAGGAAGAAGATGATCACCCCGCCAAGCCCAGAAGTCAAAAACGCTTGGTGGTACAAGATGAGGTTCATTATTTACTATATATGCATGTACATCTTGTGTTCTAACATGATTTCTTTACATAGCCTCGAGCTCCATCTAGATTGCCCTAGCAGGCGGCTATAACTCCTGGGTCACCCTAACAAGTAGCTAGTGCTGCTAGATCGCCTATAATAGGGGAAAAAGCCATAAGTGGGTCGAATGTCGAGGAACGCCCGATGCTGGGGAGAAGCTTGGAAGTACTAACAAGGACCTTAGTCACCCTGACTGTGGAGAGTACTTATTGTAATGTTTGTCTTTAAAAACTTAATATTCCCTAACTTAAATTATTTATTTTCCTCTGTAGGTATGGATCCTACCACCTATGCCGTGTTGGTCGCTCGTGAAGCTAACCGAGCAATGACTTCCCCAGCAAAGAGTAAAGGGAATAGAAAGGTAAGAGATAGTTAAAGTGAGCCATATGTGCCAAAGAAGGTCACTTTTGAGTCTTCACCTGCTCATTTGACTAAAGCTGGGGTTATTTCCCTTAGTGGCTCTTTTACTGTTGAAGCCACTATCATCACCTCTAGTCGAATAGAGGCTTCTTCCGCTGCTAGGGTACCTGTTAGTCCTACACCTCTAGCTACTGTGCCCCCCAAGTCTTCAAGTCTTTAGAAAGAGGAAGTGGATCTTTTCTAAAGGGCCTCGACTTACATCCTTGGAGGAACAACCCTAAGTTAAGCACTAGAATACTAAGCAATAGTATGGTCACATGTAGGTGGGGAAATAGGGTTGTTTGCCCTGCCAATATAAAGTTTTTGGCGAAAAGAAATCCAGCTTTCAATGTCGAATCCACTTTAGCTTGTATAGTGGAGGTAAGTTTATTACTCAATCCATTATGATTTGTTTGTCCGTTGCGTCGCTAACCCATTTATTTTACAGGCTTTGCATATTCAAATAGCCCTTACAAAAATGGGACATCTCAGCTACGCATGATAACGTTCGAAAAAAAGCAACGACGAATAAGGCTAGGGCAAGTATGCTCCAAGTAAAGATTGACGAGTTGACCATGGAGAAAACTCATCTAAAGCACCTGCAAAAAAGCTGAGGAAGAAATGATAAAGTTAAAAGTGGACTTCAAGGAAATGAAAGCGAAGCTTGAATCAATAAGCGTCGAAATTGGGAAGTTGTCCAAGGATTTAGAGGAGTCACGACAGGTTTATACAATACGAGATTCTGAACTGATGTTTGCCATTGCTAGAATTTTCAAGCTCGAGATACAGTTTCCACCCGCCTTTTAGATGAACTAGCCTCGCAGAAGGATGCGCTACTTGACTAGATGATGGCTTATGGTGGTGAATATCGTCAAAGTGCATTTTATGGAGTATAACTTCTTCGGGGTCCGTTGAATTTAAGAGATATAAGATTTTCGCAACTCATCACCCTGTCTCCTGATTTTAATGTGCTGATGCCATCTCAACAACAAGTTAAGGAGATGCACGCTAAAGACTCGACTTTTATTACATCTGTGTCGGAAGATGAGATTAAGTATAAAGAGTTAGGTAAGGGTGGAGGCGAGTAAGCAAATCCAGCTTCTTTTTGTTAAGGCCTTTAGACCTTTTGTAGAAGTTTTTGTATTTGTAAAGATTTGTAACTCTTTTTACAGAAATGACAATCCCTTTACAAAATTTGGCTGCTTGGCATACAGCACTGTTGAAGTAGTTTGTGTAAAGTTTTGTTGTTGTTGTTATCAATATTGTGGAAAACGTTCATTACAATTAGATCATGTAAAGTATTTGTCGTGTTTAGACCTGTGTGAGATTTTTCTCAGACCGTGTGAGCTCATATTTTGCTTAGACCATGAGAGGTCATGATTTATCAAGACTGTGTAAGGTTTTATTTTGTTGATACTATGTAAGGTCTTTGTTTTTGCTTAGACCATGAGAGGTCATGATTTGTTAAGACCACGTGAGGTTTTTCTTGGACCGTGTAAGCTCTTATTTTGCTTAGACCATGAGAGGTCATGATTTGTTAAGACCGTGTAAGGTTTTATTTTGTTAAGACCATGTAAGGTCTTCGTTTTTGCTTGGACCATGGAGGTCATGATTTGTTGAGACATTCTGAGGTCTTATTTTGTTGAGACTGTGTAAGGTCTTTGTTTTTGCTTGGATCGTGAGAGGTCATGATTTGTTGAGACCGTGTGAGGTCTTATTTTGTTTGGGCTTTTATTAGCCTTCAATAATTTCAAGAGATTTGTAAAGTAATCGTTTGGCGAGTAAATACTTATCTTGAAAAAATTTTATTGCATGAAGCTTATTCTTACATTATACTTTTTGAGATGAATGGCATTCCATGTGTCAGGTAAATGCTTTCCTGTCATGTCCATTAATCTGTAAGCTCCAAATCCTATCACTTTTGCAATTTGATGGGGTCCTTCCTAGTTTGGGAATAGCTTTTTCCTTTCGCATGTCGGTCGACTCGCCTTGTAATTTCTTAAGACCAAATCGCCAACTTGAAACTGTTTGTGTTTCACTCTTCTATTTTAATACCTTGACACTCAGCATACTCTGATTGCCATGCGTGCTATAGCATCCTCTCTACTTTCCTCAAGTCGATCAAGATTTGTTTTTAGATGCAATTCATTTAGCACTGGATTAGTAATAGCTGTCTGAATACTGCGAACTCTGATTTTTGCTGGAATGACAGCCTCAGTGCCTTAAACCAAGCTAAATGGCATAGCTTTGGTCGCTTGGCATTTAGTGGTTCTAATCGCCCATAGTATTCTGGGTGTTTCCTTTGGCCATGCCCCTTTTGCCTTGTCTAACTTATTCTTAAGTGGTTGGAGTATGTTTTTGTTCATGGCTTCAACCTATCCATTGATTGTGGGTGTACAACTGAATTGTGTACCAAATTTATGTGAAATTTCTTGTAAAACTCTTTTATTTTGTCAGTAAACAATTGTTTTCCATTATCTGCTAAGATGACAGCAGGTATTCCAAATTGGCACATTATGAATTTCCAAATAAAACTTTCCATGGTTCGAGCCATATTGTGGCTATGGGTTCTACCTTGACCCATTTTGTGAAGTAATCACATCTGACAACCAAGAATTTTCGTTGCCAACGTTTCATATTGGCGGCCATACCTCAGAAGTCAGTAGATAATACTGTGAAATAGTAGATAATACCTCAGAAGCAACAATGGAGATGCTACGAGGACACCTGCAAAATAGTAAAGATGATAGAGGCTCAGAGTTAGACTCCGAGGGGACACTCGATGCTTAAGTTAGTAAATAATACTGTGAATAAAGAATAAAGAGAAAATGAAAGAATTCTAATAACTCATACCTCAGAAGTGCTAACGTTACCTCTTTATTTAGGCCTTGATAGGAGTTCTATTTGATCTGAAACTCTGGGCGAGTAAAGGTTACATAGCAATCAAAGTTATCACCCCAATAGAATATGAAATTATCCAATCATCCTCCAATGCTTATCTCAATGAGATCCTCTAATGCTTATCTTAATGAGATCACACTTAGTGACAGAATTGGTGAAGGGATATAACACTCTCCATTTATCACCAATTGGTTCAAAGTTGAAAGCTTAATAGATTTACTCGTCCTACTTCCCATATGTTAAATCTGTCTTTTGCTTTTTTATTATTGTTTAAAATTATTGGGGTAAATCTGAGTTTAGGTTGCTTTTGGAGTTGGATTGAATAGTTTTCGGATTGAATTTTCATAATCAAATCAGATTGAATTGAACTCGAATTCTAATGAATAGAATGAATTCTTTTAAGTATGAATTAAATATTGATATGTCTAGTATCATAACATATGCCTTAATCTGACAACTCCTCAAACAAAAATGGTCAAAATATCGGTTGGGATAAGCCAATAATACACTCTTAATTGAGTAATGTCAAGATGATTCCCACACATATTTAGTGATGTTCTTTGGTTGGTTCAGCGGCCATGGCGTTACCACCACAAAATTTGTCCCAAACAGCATATGGACCACCGCCTTCTATATTTATAATTTTTGTGTAAGAGTTCATTTTTCTATATAATGATGATAATTTTTTTTAATTTTACAAGTGAAATTACGATATTATCATATATTTTATTTTATTTTATTTATTTTTTTAATATATCTAAAAAGTATAAATTATTTTACTTATTTCGTTTATCAAATATAAAAAATTTAATAACAACGAATGAAATAATTTTTTTTTTTATAATTATACATTTATATTATCTAAATCTACTAGCCCACGTTTAAGATTTAAATAAACCATGCTTTGGAGTAAACCTATTCAGGTCAAGTTTTGAATCAAATTTTTATAAATTCGACTTTGTTTAGCCATAATTAATATTTAATAATAAAAAATTTTATTTAAATTTAATTTATAAAATATATTAATATAAATATAAAAATAATAATTTAATAATATTTTGAATGAACTTTTAAATCAACTCAGCTTAAATCTAAATAAAAAAATAAAAAAAATTTAGATCACGACTTAATTAATAAAAATATATTTTAATGCATGGTGGAGATGTTGATGATCAATGCCAGGTTAGCCACTGGTAACTAAACGTAGGCTAGGAATATCACATGTTGAAAAAACAAATACTAGATGTTACAATTTTCTTATTCTCCCAAGTAGAGTTAGAGAGCAAGAGAAAGAGACAATGCTGTTGAAAATGTGATTATAATTATATTCGCCTGTCATTATAAGAAGCTATGGACTTATCATCTTCATATTTTTCATTAGAAGGTTAATCATGCAAATAGCTCATGTATTATATTATCTTTTTAGTTAAACATTTGAAAAAAAAAATTATCTAAATAGGTACTTATATTATAATTTCATCAAATACATAGATATATTATACTATCGTCGTTAAAAATAAATATTGATATGATATTTAATAACTAATTCAATTATGATATATAATATTTTTATTACATATCGTAATCTCATTAAATATTAACTATCACGTTATTATTTATTTAACGATATTAATATAAAATATTTATATATTTAACGGAATCACGGTGCAAGGTCAAAATTTTCTTCTCTGAACGTTTCTACCACTAAATCTGGCACTTTGTATTTTTTTTTTCAATCATTTGAGAGTTGTGGACCGATAATCTATAATGGGTTAATGCTCATTTGGCACTTCTTTATTATTCTCCACGTCGAAGTCGCATTTAGGGTACTCATAGTTGCTGCTTAATTTTGGATTTTAAAAATAAAAAACCCTCGAAGTATTTGTTGAACCGAAAAGAGACATGAGCAGTTAGTACCTAATATTTTATCTATACAAAGAATGATCTATTTATGCTAATATAATACTAATATAAAATAATTAATTTTATATATTATTATTATTTTTTTATTTTTAAAATTTTAATAAATTGATCATTGAATTTAGTAATATAGTAGCATTTGTAATACACGTAAAATTTTAAATTAATCTAATATTTATATAATGTTGATTAAAAATATTATTTTTTATATATTTAACGGTTGAATATTTTTAATATTAAATAAATAATTAAAATATTTTTAATTTACTTAAAATTTAATCTGTATGATCTATATAAATAGAGTACAAAATACGATAGGTCAAAGTAAATAAATAAAAATCATATAAAAAATTAATAACACATGTAAAACTAAATTTGATATATTTAAAGCTAACGTCATCATCCTCTCATACAAGCTAGCATAGGTGAGAACTTAAACGTAGTTCACACGTCAAGATCTTCACTAAATATGCATAAAATTTGATATGGAGAATACTACCTCCGTTTGTTTCTCGAGTTCTTATTTATGGTCGGTATAAATATTCCTTTCGGTGATCGAATATTAATATGCTTTGAAATGTGAAAGGGCATCGAAAAATCTACCAAAAGCGATAAGGCCATGGTTTCACTCTCGAAAGTGAGGTGTGAGGGGAACCGGGAACAGTGATATGGGCTAAGTGCCTTTTCCAAGTCAAGGAACTTATTTCGTAGTCCTGACAAATGATGATTTAGATGAGATTTGATGTTTTTGAACCACAGAACGCTCGATTTCTATTCGGATTGTAGGTGTAATCAACTCGTTCTATTCGAATTGTAGGTGTAATCAACTCGTTATTAAGAAAATAAGTTTTTGAATTATGGGCCTAGCAAAAGAAAAATTAAGATAGGTCTTTATACTGTATCCCCCTTCAAAATTAGACATGAGAGTTTCTTTTCCTCCGGCTCAAATAATTATATCAAATAAAGATAAAAAACGGAGTTATACATATAAGAAGGATTTATATATATATATATATATATCTTAATAGCTGTCGGAGAAATATTAATCAATGGTTAAAAAAATATAAAATTAAAAAATTTTATACTAATATAAATAGATTTTTTTCATTTAAATATATATATGGATAATTATTCTATATATCGGCGATGAAAATAAAAATTTGCACAAACAATATTAGTCGAGTGACATGTGTCCTGTAGAGTATATTTTTAAAAAATAAATAATAAGTAAATGGGATAAGTTTTGTCTTACAAATATTTCTTGTAAAAATTTTTTTATTCTAATATTAGTATATGAGATAATTATCCTATATATGTTATCTTTGTCGCACATAAAATCAAAGTTAAACTACGAGAAAATATGACTCCAAAACGTGTTTCCATAAATTTTAATTATTCCTTTAGGTTTATTTGTCACAGCTATCGTAATATCAAGTGAGATAAATAGAATAAGTTTAGGATGCAATAAAATTATTTGTTTACTTATATTGTAATTTGTAGTCGATTGGAATTATTTCAATTCTTTATTTTTATAGATATCTATTATGAAATAATTTATCTTATTATTGATTTCAAATTATAAAAATTATACTTAATGAAAAATGAGAAACATAACGCCTCTCCTCACTCCCACGCCAAAAAAAAGAGGTGACATACAATAAGTAGACTTGTCCATGAGCCAAGCTACCTCCCGGCCCAATGAGCTCAACTCCTTCGAGTTGGGTTTTGGACAAGTCTTTTATCAATTGGAGCTAACTCGGTCTGAATAGATATTTAATAATTAAAAAATATTTTTATTTAGATTTATAAAAAATAATTTTATTATTTTTCTTAATTATGAATAATAAATCATTTAATATAAAGAGATCGGTCAAATAAAAAATAAACATGAGCAAAGAATTAAAAAAATTCTTCGAGTTACAACTTAACCTAACCTAATGGAAACCTCTTGATTTAAATTGTGACATCTAATAGCTTTTTTTTTTTCTTATTTTCAAACTCGACTTTCTTTGTAAAAAAAAAAAGTTTAATAAATTTCTCAATTAATCAATTTTTCCCCCTTTCTTACACTTGTCTTTAAAAATATTTCAACAAATACATTTGAGTATTTGTATTTTAATTGATTTATTTTAGTAGAAGACGTTGACTGAAGGTACTGAGCCTTTGGAGGGCTTCAATGGGATTGTGGAGAATACAGGAGAAAAACAAAAATTGATTTGACTCGCACAAATTCGATGAGAATTTAGTACACGGTAAGGCAGCATATGACGGTAAATGCATTTGATTCGCCAACGCAAATGCTTCCATTTTTCCGCTAATGGTTCCATAATGCTATTTGAGTATTGGTTCCGCAACAAATCGATTCTTTTGGCCCGCAAGATCAGTTTTTCTTTGTTTTTTTTCTTTTACGTTACACCATTGAACTATAAATCTTGTAGACTTTTTGTTAAAGTATTTACCACACATTAAACTTTTCAAAAGGATTATTATTTGACAATTAAGTGTAAAAAAAGTTAGGAATATAAGATGTGATTAGTTTTGTTTGCTAAGTTGGAGAGGTCACTTTTCTTAAGAAAAATATTAAAAATTATAAAAGATAAAAATATCTTCGATTTTATATTTATTGTTAATAATTTATTTAATTTTTATAAAGAAGTATTTACCACACATAGAACAAAAAAAATATACAATTTTATTAAACTTTTCTTAATTTGTATATACTAATGAAATGATTATTATTTAATAACCAAGTATAAAATTTTATAAGCAGATTAGTGAAATAACACGTCTCATTTTTTTTTAAATACTAAAATAGCACACTCGCTAATGAGTGTCATTTTTTAAAAAATATTGAGCATTTCACTTATAATTCTATTTTAAAAGAATTGCTACAAATGGGTGCTCACATTGAGCTTAGAAAAAGTAGCCGTTGTTTGATATAAACCTAATAATTTAGGTATTTAAGTCATAATCATATTTAAATTATTTTATATTAATATAAATTTTGATATATTAATAATTTATATTATAAGATTTTTAGACATATATTCATGTCGTGTCATATTTTTATTACTTTATACGTATTATATTCGTATAATCATATTTAAAATTAGTAATCTAACTTGATTGTGTTGTGCTGAGGGGTTTTTATTTGATTATTGAACATTTCTACTCATAAAGCTGGTGGGTTCGTAAGATCGTATTAGATGTAGACATGCTCACAAATTAAAAAAGTGAATTAAATCTTAGATATGAATTTTTTTAATTTAAATCGACCTTAAATATATATTTTTAATATTTATTAATTTATATATAATGATTCATGCTTTTAAAATTAAATTAAACTCGATTTAAATTAAACAAAAAAAATTTAAAAATTTTCGATCACCCCTCATGGACACTTCTAATAAAATGCCATTGCCTTCAAATCTATCAAATCTACCACGTCCATCAACCTTTTTACTAAGATAAGGTTATATTCTCCCCAAAATTCAGCAACTACCATTACCTAATAGGTCATTTTAGCATTACATGGCCTTCGACTTGGTCTTCCAATGATAACTTCCGCTTAGGTATTTGGATTTTGGCACAAGTAACACATTTGTAGTTAAATCAACAGTTAACTTGGATTTTTTTTTTTCAGATTTCCAATTGATTCTAAGGCATGTAGATATTGACTTGACCCCTTTGTTGTTACAATTAGACACGTGCAAAAGCTGAATAAGTAATTTAATTTTATTCAAAGTGGTTAGATCTAGTTTTAATTTTTAATAAAATAATAAAATTTTATTTAAATTTAATTATAAAAAATATAGATATTAATATAAAAATTATTTTTTTATATTTTTGAATAATGACTCAGAGTTCAAGGGTCGAGTCAAACCAAATTTGAATTTGGAGAAAGAATCAATAGCGGGCCAAATTCTTTGGTATAAATTAATACTGATTTGATATTTAATATCCAATAAAGTCGTTATATATGATAAAAATAGCTAAGATGTTATTTTTTAAAAAAAATTACATGTCACAATTAAATTAAATATTAAATATCACTTTAATATTTATTTAATCACGTAATATAAAATATTTATATGTTTAATAAAATTATAATATAAAGATTTATTTAGACTAAAATTTTTTTAAATATTTAATTAAAAAATGATGTAGTACTTGAATTATTTATGCAATTAATCTTTTTTTTAATACCCAATAATTGATTTTGACATCACATGGACTTGACTTGATCTTCCATCGATAACTTCCTTCTAATTGCTTGAATTTTGGGCCAAGTAACGCATTTGCCGTTATATCAACAAGTATCCTCCACCAGCTTGGTTTAATGGGACGAAAATTTTATTATAAATATATTTAATTTATTATAGTAATATAATTATTTAATTAAAAAATATTTATTTTATACAATAATTAATTTTAATTTTATTTCATGAAATTTTAAAATAATTATTTAATATTTTATCTATTAAATTGCTAATTCAATATTAGATAAAATAAAAAATTAATTTAAAAAATTAAAAAAATTTTATCAAAATTTCAAATCTCATAATATTTTTTAAACCAAATTATTTTTATAAAATAATTATTTTATTTTATTTTTA
>JBBYHM010398936.1:2344-13496 GCA_038381775.1 Adansonia rubrostipa | reverse complement strand
TAATAACATAATTAGATACATTATATTTAGACATGATTCAATTTCTTTTATTAACTTAATGTTTTAACACAATAAAGTAATACTCAATGAACAAACACTAAACCTAAGCCTTGAAACGAATCCAGTTTACATGCTCCCATTAACCTGATGTTTTAATGAAATTTTCCTCATATCCTTGCAAATCCATATCTCACGTAGAGATCCCATGAGGATTACATATCATAATTCTAAAAGTTAGTAATACTTGCTCTATATATATAGAGCCTTTTACTTGATAAACAAAAATTCTTTTTCATTAAAATTTTTTCTGTTAAATATATTATTTATTAAATAAACTTAATTATCAAGTAAATTCCAACCAATAAAATTTCACAAAAACAAAAAATGACAATTATACATAATTACTAATTACCTAATAATCTATTTATTTTTATTCAATTTTACTAAAATTTTTATTACAAAATAATGATATTTAAGTAGTTTTAATATCATCTTTAATCACAATTAAAATTAAATTCTAATTAAGCTATATTCTAATTCAAGTACATGCTAAATATTTTAATTATCTTCAATACAATTTATTAACTTGGTGATAAATGAATCATATTTTCTATTTAAATAAATTAATAAAATTATTTAAAGAAGTTTATCGTTAAAAGGAATTTATTAGAATCAATTCTAATGCAAGTACATGTTAAATATTTTAAATTTATATTTAATCTAATATATTAACTTTGAGATGAATATATTATGTTTCTTATTTGAAATAAATTGACTAATTATTTCAAAAAGTATAGTGATAAAAAAATTTATTAAAACAAAAAATGACAGAAATAAAGAAAATAAATAAAATGAGGATATCTAATATTTAAAGTAAAATTTTAAAAAATATAAAAAATTGAACATTAATTCTTTTAGAGAGATAAAATGTACTTTTCCAGTTTATATATGTAAATTTATTTTTAATAAAATCTCATAGATGATAATTATATTTTTTTTCTTCCTTTATATATCTTTCTTTATATTTTTAATCAAGTTTTATGCAAGTACTAGTTAAGTATTTTAAACTTATTTTTAATTAGTTATATATTAAATTTAAGATGAATTCATTACATTATTTTTATTTAAAATAAATTAATTAAAATTATTTTAAAATATTTAGTGATAAAAAATTAACTAAAACAAAAATAAGGAAAAAATAAATAAAGGAAAGTATTTTTAATATTGTAAAATTTTGAAAAAAATATTAATTTTATTAATGAAATACTAAAATTAATTATTTTCCTATAGGTATAAAATGTGGTTTTCGAACCAATAGAAGATTGTTTATTTTTAATAATATCTTATGAACGATGGTTATATTTTCTTTTCTTTCTTCTTCTTTCTTTCTCTATTATTTTATTTTAATCAATTTTATTGTCATTAAAACATATTAAATAATGGTATTTAATATTTTAAATGAAAATGATTGTATGAATTTTTTTAAAAATTAATATATAATTGAATTAAATAGTTTAAAATATTTTGTAGTTAAAAAAATCTTGGATAAAAAAGAATGAAAAACAAGATAAATAGAAAAATAAATAATTAATAAAAGGTAAATGTGTCAATTTAGTTAAAGTTCTCTTATTAAATAAACCTTAAGGGGGTTTGTGTATTTTTATCAAATCTCATAAGGATAAGTGGGCATTTTTTTAACTATAAGGTACAAGCATATTTTTTACTAAACTTTAAGAGGTAAGCGAACTTTTCTCTAAAGATTTTATTAATGAGTGTAATAAGATCATTTTTTAAAGCTACCATATTCGATAAACTACTATTTTTGAAATATTAGAATCCATCAAAAATTCAAAATAACTATTATATACTATATTTAATATAAAATATTACTATAAATTGTAACTTGACTGATTTCAACAAGTGGTCTAAGCACCAAAATTTTAGCATAAATTATGTAGTTGATAAGGGTGGCCGGTAAAGGTGATTGCATATATAGAAGTAGTGAAATAAGCTTTTTCTAATTAAATGGAGAATTGGAGATCCAACTTATTAGTATTAATTAGTACACTTAAAAAAAACACAAAAAGAAAAAGAAAAGAAAGCTCCTTGCAACGAAGACGTGGCTTTTAGATTTTTATGAACGTGGAACTCCTGTAGCATATATCAAAAGACCGAAAAGAAAAGTGCACATAGCAATAGCTATAAAGCCATGATGTGAAGAAAATATATTAATGCCCAATACCTAACTCATATATAAAGATAATGTTCCTCACCCGTTTGCTAGCTCCTTAGTCCTCATCCGGAAAATTGATCTTATATATATATATATATATATGTATATATATATATGTATATATCATGGCCAATTGTCAAATTCTAGATTTTAATTATAATAATTGTGCTTTCTAAAGTGGCTGAGCAGAGTCAAATTAAGCATGTGATAATATTCAAGTTGAACACAATTAGATGATAAGATTCTTGTAAATGTATATGTTATTAGATTACAAGGTTATATAGGTACCAAGACATTTACAAAGTTACATTAAAAATCCTCAAAAGGGTTAGGGTAGATTTGCGATTCAATGCTTATAGAAATAGGTTTGAAAAAAGAAAAAGAAAACAAAAAAAAAAATGGGGGAAAATGGTGACAGTGAAAATCATGCAAGCAATCTGCATAGATTCAATTTGAAATTAGTTGATTTGTGATAGATTTTAATGATTATTTTTCACATAAAAAGTATTTTATTAAATTTAGTTATAAAAAAAATATGATTTTTAATTATTTAAAATATTTTAAATGATAAAATGAAATTTTCAATCCATTTGTATCTAAATAAACAAAAGGGAGAGGAGGGTACAATCCCATGGCAACACGGCAGTCCTTTAAGGTTGTCGGGGCAGGAACCGTGTTTATTACTCAATTAAGTTTTCGGGATAATTTATTACCTTATTATTATGCACATGTAAATCACATTTTTTTAAATTTATTTTCTAAACATCCCAACAAAAATCCAGCGTCTGCTTGCATGGACCAAATTGCGGGCTGTGAGGTTGATACTCGGTCTGGCGGCAATATTTTGCCCAACTTAAACCCATGATTTTCTGATGTTTCTCTTGCGTATATTAGTACAATATTAAACAGAATGTTAACAAATATTAAAAATCCTATTGTGTAATTAAGATAAATGTGTTGGCTAATAGAACCCATTTTCCATTTTGCGTATTACTCTTTTCTAATTTCTTGATGATTAAAAAAATTAATACAAATATCTATACAAATTTGAGGGCTTAAACGTGTGGACCGAATGAAGCAAGGGCAAAGTTAGTCAACTTTTATTAAGGGTCAAACACAGTATTATCATTATCATACCAGTACTGATCATACTGATCGATACGTACTAATTTCAATACATAACGGTATCAATAATAGTTAGTTTAATTTTGATCTTGATTTCAATCTGCACTGGTTGTACTGGTTGATACCGATTTGTTTTGGTCTTACTGGCTGAAACTAGTTGTATCAGTCGGTATATAACATAAACTTGTAAAAAAAGTTAAATTGATATTAATATTAAATTTGATAAATATTATACATAATTACTTATAAATTTGATGAATATTAAACATAATTATTCATAAATTTAATGACCATTAAAAAATTTTAGCCTTACTACTTGACTAATATTGATCTTTTTTGATTTGATAAAGTTTTTTTAGGATATTATATATAATTGATGAATATTTGATATATAAAATTTATTTAATCTCTTTTTATTTTATATTTGAAAATATTTTTCATACATATATAAATTAAAAATGTTCAAACTCAATAAACCCGAAATGATACATCAGAACACACGAGTATCAATATATACCAATATCAGAATAAAAACAGTATGCTCACCGACACATTATTGACTACCTTGGTCAAACATTAAAAATAGAAAAAAAAAAACTAAAATTTGTTTTTAAATTAATATATTGAGCTTAACTAATAAGTTTCAAAGATAAATGTTTAATATATTTATTTAATAGGTATCAAAAGATAAATGTAAAATGTATTAAAATTGTTAAAATTTTTTAAAAGAAACCAACGCTAATAATTATATTTGTTTATAAATTTTAATATATAAATTTAAATTAAAAACAAAAAATCAAAATAAATATAAATGTTAATTTAAGAGTCAATTTAATTGTATTTAATATATATAATTATATATAAACATTAATATATATATATATATATATATATATTAAGAGGATTTTTAAAATCTTTGGAGGCACACTACACTCCGCTCCTAGAATGAAGGATCAATCTTACTTAATTAATAATATGAATTAAATTATGCACATATAAATTTACCCAATTCTTTGTCAATTTGTCTAAAAAGCTCACATATATCAAGACTTGCTAATTTTTTTCCATTTTTGATAAAGAGTTAATTACTAGATTTTATATATTAGCGATCAGCTTTTCTTTATTTTTCGAAATTGGATATATGCTATTGCTTTCTATTATTTTTTTTACACCCTATTAATTTCAATTCTTTTCAGAAACTTTATACTAAATGCAACCTAACATATATATATATATATATATATATGTATGAAAGCAATAAGATGTGCAATTATGGTGACGACTACTTTCTACGACTAAATATTTTTGAGGTTTTGTTTAACATTAATGCTGAAATATCGTAATTGGGTTGAAACTTGAAAGATGGAATAATGATAATAGCATTTGTTATTTACATTTAAATTTGATGCATTTATATATATAACTTTCTACGCTATCAATAAATCGTATCATATTATCTATTAAAAAGTAAAATTATTTATATTTATTTTTAAAAATTTTTAAAATTTTATCTTTACATATTAATAAAGTGATATAATATAATTTAATGACAAACGTTTATATTTACAATCATTATTTTATTGATTGTAATGTTACCTTATAATTAAACAAAGAGTATTGGAGTTTGGTTATCTTTTAAATAAGTTTATATGAGTTTGAAAATCGTATTTTATTTCAGAATTTTAGGTAGTGATTAAACTTGTGAGAATTACTTGATTTTGGGATTATAGTGTGGTAATGATTTTAAGATTCATATTTGATATATAGATGGTATGTAAATTTATACACCATCTAAAGATTTTATTTTATTTAAAATTTTTAAAATAAATAAAATATTTTTAAAATAAGTGACATCAATTGATTCTTTATTACTGTATAAATTTATATATTGTGATTGTATCAATTATAAATCTTATTTTAAAACAATAAATATGTTTAGATTTTTTTTTCCTCAAAAAGCAAATGAAAGAAAGAATAAGTCGGACCATAGTTTCTTAGGTCGACTCGGATTAGCCGATTAGTCATAGTCTCCTAAATACGGCCTATGGACGTTTGAATGGAAAGGTCTTCCAATTGGGACATGCAACATAGGTGAAATAATTGATCAATTTTACTTTTTTTTTTCATTTTTTTTAAGGTAAAAGATCTTACTAAATATCCTTGAAAATTCTACTATTTGACTACTTAAGCACTTTTTATATTATTGTGAGAATAAATATTTGATATACTATAAGTAAATTTTTTTTTTAATTCTACAAGTAAAGTAAAAATATTATCGTATGTCTTAAATGTATATTTTAAAAAGATAAAAATTAAATAAATAGTACAATGATAATGTTTGAATCATACTTGTAAAGTTGAAAGAACTTCACTACCATCAAATAATTATTATATTATATATATTTAAAATGATTTTGTTAACAGGTATATTTAATGCATTCTTTATAGTAAATTAAAATTTTATTTAAAGTAAAGATGTGATTAACCGGTGTCGACTAGTTAAAGATTGTTTAAAAATTATTTTTAAAATTTTTTTTTTCATTTAATGCATCATTTTACCAAATTTAAAAAAATATATCATTAATTTTGTTTATATATATATATATATATATATATATATTACTTTAACTAGTGTCACTAGTAACAAGTTAAAATTACTCTTAAAGTAATTCTTGTATTAAATGCAATAGTTGCACTTAATTTCATGAGTGGAATTGAAAAAATATATATTACTTAATAAACTTACCTTAAACTGTGTCGCAGAAAACTTATTAACAAAATTATTATCTAATACACAACAGTAAAAACCAAAAAAAAAAAAAAACCTTCACAAGCGAGTTTAGTTGGCTGATATATGTTACATTTATTTATTATTTATTTTTTAAAAGATAATTATTAGGTACATTTATTGTAGAGTTTTTAATTTTAAAAACGGATTAAAAACTATTACATGTTTTATTTATTTATTTTTTTAGATACATATAATATAGACATACGATAGTATTATAACTCTAATTTTAGAGTTAAAAAATTTACCATTACTGAATTTGATAATAATTTTTTAAAATATACTTAAAAATCATGTATCATCTTATTAACTATCGTTGAGGTATTAAATAATTATTTATAAAATAATACTAAACTTGGAACCGACTTTCTAAAACCGATGGGTGAACAAACTTGATTCCAATTCATGTACCAAAGAAACCAATTCACTCCAGTTTCATAGTGGGTTTCGCCACCAGCAATAAGGGCCCATCCATCCTGTCAATAAATTACATATATATGGGCCCAGCCTTTCAACGAAATAACTTGTGCTACTGTTTTTCATCGTTCTAGGTGTTGAAAGAAACAAAGCAGATTGGTGCATTATGTTATAGTTTACTGACATGAATGGGGAAATCTTTATCATTATAGATTTCAATCAAGGCTTCTGACAGACTGTGATTTTGCCTATCAAATGCTTATGTCTTTTTTTTTTTTTTTTACAGTTTAAGATCTCCATTTTCATCACCCATTGCTACAGTAATGTAAGGGTTAAATCCATTGTCTCGTATGGAACTATCGTGATCAACCTGGTTAGTTTAGTTACAAGGTTTTGATTTCACAATAGGTAGGAGCATATTCAAAAAGCTGTGGAGTAAGGCAGGCAGTAATGTAAAAACTTAAAACGCTGATGATTCTCTGGAGTAAGGGCTATATAGCTTAGAACATCTTTCATGAACATGCATGAAAAAACAACAAATAACAAACTTTTGGCTAATTCCTATCATCACCACTTCGTAAGGTACAATGTTACACATGATCGGCAAGATGTTTCTGTTTATACTTCTTTTGATTTATACTAATTTATGTCTGCCCAGTTAATTTGACAACAACTCTACAAAAAAAAAAAATCCATATGAACATGATAGAAAATTTTACTCAAAACGTAGCTGAATCGATGTCACTCGAAAATCTAATGAAGGATGGATTCCACATCAGCATACAGGAACCAAAACAAGACAGTTGATTTTTGTTGTAAATTACTGCTTCGTAACCATGTTTCAATAATAGTCCTCGAGGACAAAACTGTACTTTAATAAACTATTGTTTTCCATCGAGGTGGCAAACTAAATCTAAATTTAAAAATTTGGTTAAAATACTGAAGTTCGAATTCGAATCGAATTCAATTTGATCAAAAAGTTAATGATTCAAATATGAAAAAATTCGAATACGAAATGACTCGAACCGAAAAAATCTGAGCCTAAGGAACTCAAACCCGAAAGGACTCAGACCCAAGCTTGACCCGAACTTGAACGCGAATTTAATACTAAAAATTAATATGACGAAATTCTAATTAAATAGTTTTTTATAAAGCAAAAACTTTAAATTATCAAATTTATTTTCATATCCTTTTAATAGTTTAATTAAATATTAAAAATTTAATTTATATTTTATATATGATTAAAACTACTAATAGGTCGGACCAAGCCGCAATCCGAATTTCTTTAAAATCTCAAGCTCATACCCTTATTAAACTTGCCTAGACCCACTCATTTAAGTCAAAATTACTATTCATCATATTAAAAATATTTTTTATTAATATTTACATATTTTATAATTAAATTTAAATAAAATATATATTATTCTAATTTAAAATCATTGTTCTGAGCTAGGCTGGGTTAGTCTAAAACAAAAATACAAGAACTTGGGACGAGTTTAATTGGGCCGAGTGGGTAGCTCGACCCTTGAGCAAGTTTATATATGATAAAATAATAATTTATAAAAAAAATCATATCATGAGGTTTAAAAATATTGTCAATAAAGTATATCATCCATTTATGAATTTTCTTTAGTTTAATTAGTTAAGCTCATTAAATATAAAGAGTTTATATATATTAATAGTAAACTTTAAATACTTTTTTGAATATTATTTTTATTTCATTATTATTATTATTTTTATTATTATTATTATTTCAAGTAATGATAATTAGAGTATTATAAAAAATAATAAGGTAAATTAAAAAAATATTTATGAAAGCCATAATAGATGATATCATATCAAAAATAAAAAAAAATTACATGTTAGACTAACAACTAAATCTGCCGATGGATTGGACAGCCTACCTAGCCTAATAGGCCTAGCATAATCAGGCTTGGGTCTCAGATTTTTAGTTTCAGGTAGGCTTGACCTGAAATAACATTTTTAAAATAAAATAATATATTTTATTTAAATTTGATTATAAATATATAAATATTAATATAAAAATAACTTTTTAATATTATGAACAATCATTTGTACTTAAATGGGCAAGCTTAAACTTAGAATTAAAAATTCTTTCCGCCACGATTGGGCCCGTGAAATTGAACTAATATTTTTTATGCCAAATTCGAGCCTAGTCTTTGAATTTAAAATTATGTAAAAGTAATTATATTTAATATAAAATATAAAATGATGTAAAACATACTCAAACCTGAACTTGACCTAAACCCGAACCTGAATTAGCCTGAATCCGAATAGATTTAAACCTGAATTGGTTAGAACACAAACTGACTCGAACTTAAAAGAACCCAAATCTAAACAGACCCGAACCCAAAAGATTTCAAACCTAAAATGACCCAATCCAAACCCATCCGAACCTATTCAATTGTCACCTCTAGTTTTTCTGATACCAATCCTCCGGTGATGTTTCTACCACTATGGAGAACCAAATACCTCGTTCAAGTTTTGCACCTGTAGCAATCACCAACCAATTTGACATGAATCGAGGACCTTGCGTCCTTGTCGTTCAATGCATTTAATAATAAATAAAGGTCTTTACATATTGAAAGGGGCAAACTTAGAAATCTGACGATGGCGGTAGAGAATTTGACTGCAAATGAAGAGGTCACCAGCTCGAATTCGAGTGGGCCCTTAGACATTAATTTTTTAACCTTCATGGTCATAAGTTGTAACGACACCGTTTTATACTAAGTCAAGTTGTTAGCCCTTTATAGACAACGAAGTGCCGGGTCCCTATGGTCCATGGGCGACGAAGTAGCCTGGCAGCTGCAGGCCATAAGCCTGCTCACAGATTGAAAAAGAAAGGTTTCTTCACATCCTTTAAAGAAGTTAAAAACGAAACCAAAAAGTTTATACAATCTTGTTTTTATTAGCTCTTAGTTGGCATTTGTTGCAAACATACTTGTCATGTTTTTTAATATTAATTACTTTTAATGTAAAGAATACTACTTTGGGCTCTTTTAGTATTAACTAGTACTTAATTCCCTCGTTACTTCGATTTTATTTTAATCAATTATAAATTAAATACGATTATAACAATAATTTAAAATTAAAATTAAAATTAAATTATTATAATAAATTATGCACAATATTATCACTTAGAGATAACTTTTAAAATAAAGTATAATATAAAATAACATAATACAGTATGAATACGTAAATTTGATTTGTTAAATATACATTATATTAAAATATTAAAATGATATCAAAATTTAATTTATTTAGATTATATTTATATTGATAATTTATATTCATATTAAAAAATAAAAAAATTTATAAAATATAAATCCAACAACTATCATATAATAACTCATAACATAATTTAACATAGTGTTTTTACTATATAATCATTACAATATTTTTCTTTTAACTCTGATTCTAAAGTTAAAAAAAATTATTTACATCAACTTATCTCATGTTATTATTATAAATATTTAAAATTTTATCAATATTTATCAATATATTTTATTCAATAATATAAAAACTAAAAAATTGATATGACTTTATTTTTGCTAAAAAAAATAAAGGGCCTATCATCACAAGACACGTAACAAAAAATTAAGAGTTATTTAAAAAGCTTTACACACAAACATAACATGAAAAAAATAATTAAAATATAGCACAACACAAAAAAATAATATGACTACAACTGGATATATGAACGTGATATAAAATTTAACGTTATTTGCCAATTAAATCGAATAATTTCGAATGCGATGTGAAAATGATATGAAAAAATAACTAAAACATAATATAACATGAGAAATAACAATAAAATAACATGAATTTATCGATGTGTGATAATTTGCTTAATATGAATTATTGACATGTCAAAATTTATATATATATATATAATATTTGAATTTTATTATAACACGAAAAAATAATATAAATACAACATGACTCTTTTTCTCTTTTTTCACCACTTAATTAATTGATGTTTACCATCAAATGTCCCTTAATTGATTATCTTGTGTCACAGTTGCCCCTCAATTAATTGGTTATTACAAAAATTACCCCTTAAATGGTTGCCCTTTACTTTGCTTTTATTAAATAAAGGAAAGTTTAATTAGGCACACATTAAGCTTCCAAAAATGGAAAAAAAATGTTTAATGATTGCAATTTTTTTTTTTTTTGAATTTTGTAAAAATGATTAATTTAATGTAAGGAAAAAAAATTTTTAAGAAAGTTTTAGGTGGTTATTGGCACCCATTAATGTAACCCTTCACTGAATTACCGATCAAATGATCCTCAAATATTTATCTTTCAATTTACTTTCATTAATTAAATTGACATTAATTGAGAGATTATTTTTATATTATATTATTTTATAAGAGATGCTAAAATGCTTATTTTTTGGATTTCGATTGAAGGAAAAAAAAAAAGCTTCTTAAGGCTCATATAACTACTCTCTCATTTATCTTAAGATGTATAAATTGTTTTCCTTAACTAGGAAAATTTTGTATAAAGATCAGTTGATGGAAGAATAAGAGCTTAGTACATATGGATTAGTTTAATCAATAATAAGA
>JBBYHM010398896.1:1737-13501 GCA_038381775.1 Adansonia rubrostipa | reverse complement strand
TATATCTATATCAAGTTTGTATTTTTTTTGTTATAATCGTATTTAAGATATTATAAATTTACATAAAATTTGATATATTAATAATTCGTATATTTTTATCATGTTTGTATTATTTTTTTGTATTATGTTCGGGTTATTTTTTTCATATCATATTTAATATTACTGGGTCTAATTACAAACCTATTTATCTCTTAAGATCCTTTTTAATTAAAAAAGAAAAAAAATCTAGCACTAAATTTAATCATGTAATCACGATCATTACAAAATAAAGAAAAGGGAAAATAATTTAAAAAAAGAAAAGTTATTTTTATAGTTTGATCCAATATATATTGTTCCATGTTCTTTTTTCATTTCCATGCATAAATTAAGCAGCGATTGAGGGTGAAGATGATGGAATGAAAAAGGTATAATAGCTAGCATGAATGTGAGTAATGATTAGAAGAGGTGGAATGAATTATTATGTGCAAATTAAAGCACTTTTGCAGACACCATTGATTCAGCTAAGTAGCCACTGCCCAGAATTATATGCATATATTGCTGGGAAAAGGAGGAACGTTGATTGGGAGCCATGCGCCTTCAAAGCCGTGATCAAAATAGATGAAAGTGGGGACTCTTTGAAGTTAACAATGGATTGGAATAATATTTTAATATTTTTTAAATAATAAAATGGATTTACGGTCTACGTTTAGATAAGAAAATTAAAAAAAAATGAGCAAAAATTAAAAAAATTTGAATCGTGATCTATCTTAGATTGACTCGTGAACAATTTTACTATGTAAGCGATAAAATTTTTAAATTTTATTATTTTTTTCAGTAAGTAAATAGATTTAACAATGTATGATGTTTTACGTTTAAATACAACTAATACGATTAATATAACATGTTTAATTTATGTTTTACATTTGTATCAAAAATTTTAAAATATTTAATAATTTATAGTATATTTATCATTTATATTTACACGACTGACAAAAAAATAAGATATAATTTACAAATATGGATTATCAAATCTATATGTATATAGATGATTTACTATACAAATGTCATAATTATAACAGTGAAAATAAGAGCAATAAGTTTTGTAATGCTAGGAATTGGTCAATTCTCAATCAATTAACATTTAAACTACAAGAATACAATATATATATATATATATATATATATATATAAGCAATATATATTCAAGTAAAAATTAAAATAAATTTTATCTAAAATAATTTTGTAAATTGGATACATTTAAATATTTAATCATTACATTAAAATATCTTTTTTTTTCTTTTTTTCCTATTACAAACTCTATTACACTAACATGCACCAATAATACCTTAACTAATATTTGTTGTTTCTTATATCATTCCTTAATTGTTTTAAAAAAATTTAATTGAATTAAAATCCTATCAAGAAAGCCTATAAAAAACCAAATTTATTTTAATAAAAATTTCAATGTTAATACTAATAAGGATATAAATAAAAAGTAATTAATATTTAATTTAATGAGAAAATTATTTGTTAAAAAAATGAAATATTAATTTAATAAATTATCAAAAGTGTATATATATATATATATGTTGTTTAGTATTTGTAATTTTAAATTTTATTTTTTTAATATAGTAAGAAATTAAGAAAATTTTTAAAATTATTTGTAATATAAATGATTATGCCTTCATTAAAAATCATCTATCACACTCTCCTAACTACTACTTTGCTGATAATTGAGGTTTAGCTTTCCAACTGCCAATGAAGTTGTCAATGGTTGTTTTCAAATTGGCTTTGACTAAATAGTAGCATTCAACCTTTTCAATCATGAATTTTCTTTTTTACACTTTTTCATGCAGTTGATATTTTTTATTGGTTACTATTTAATATATAATTATAATTATTATTTATATGTATAAAATTTATTCATTAATCGTAAAAAAATATATTTTTAAATAATAATTTAAAACATTAAAAAATAACTTATTGAAAGGTAATTAAAAAAAATCAGATCTATGAGAGTTGATCAGATGTTAGGTTCAAATCCATTGCTTAAACTTGGGAAGTTGGGATTATCCTCTATTATCATACCCAAACAAAAAAAAAAAAAAATCCAAATGACAAATCTAATTTTATATATGAGATATTATCACCCAATAAAAATATGGATTTATTAAAAGATTAATTTTGTATCTTAAAAAGAATAATGAGTTAAAAAATAGGTGAATACTTTTTTTTAATGTACTTATTTTTTAAATTAAAAATATTAAAAAAATGTGACTTGTTTTTAGTGGATAGTTATTTTAAAAAAAATTAAAAATCTAAATACTCCTAATTTAATTTATTATATTTTTAATTTATTTTTAAATATTTTTTTAATCGATTGTTCTTATCTGACCCGTAGTACCAATTTAATCAATAACTTTATAATTAGTACAGATACTGAGTCATACACTATAGTAATTTACACTATAGTAATTTAAAATATTTTGGACGAAATAGATTATACATTGAAGTAATCAACTAAAACTTACTCAAAAATTACTCATAATTTGGACAAAATAGACAATATTTATATTAATATTTATGTCAATTTCGTTTAAAAAATTACCCAAATATCACATGATAAAATAGTAGGTGCATATTTTTTTAGAAGCATTTTAGTCTTATAATTTTTCTTAAAAATACGAATTTGATTTTTTATAGTTCCTATTCTTTCTCGATTTTTAAGTAAGTGCATGTACATTTATTCATTTTTGCATGTATTTTTTAATAACATTAAACAAACTATATTTAATACAATACTAAGTAACAAAGGAATTTAATAAAAAATATTAATGTGAACGCTTAAGTGGATAATTTATATTTATAGATGCGTCCTGATAAAATAATTTTTAATTTGTGTTCTTCAATATATTTATATATTTTTTAAAATTTAATGTAAATAAAATTTTGATAAGATAAAAATAAAATCATCATTCATGCATCGAGATTAAAGTTAATTTTGAATATTTTTTACTTTTTAAACTCCTTTTTAAATAATAACTTGTTTATTATCTCACTAATATAATAAGTACACATAAAACTAGTTTTATGTAAATTTATAATGTGTATAAAGTCGGTGTTACTAAGTTGGTGTAATACCATCTTAGCTGTGAATTGATAAAAAAAATTAATATTAAATATATATATTTATTCACTTTTTTTAAAAAATACCCACTTAATTTTTTTGTTTATTTTTAAATAATGTTTTTTACTAACATTTTTCGTCCTCTCAACTCGTTCGTAATTTTCACATTTAAGAACATAAAAGATAAAGGTGATATATTTTGTTCCAAATTTCCCCCAAAGTAATTTGTTCTGTTCATGATGATTGAAATGAAAGTTTATGAAACATTTCTTTTATCATTTTGTACATGGTAAAGTCTTCTAGGCAGGAAATTGCATGTGACAATCACATATATAGTACAAATATATATATATATATATATATATATTTCTAATTTGGACCACAATATAAATTGGCATTTACTTTGGAACCTTGCAATGGAAGGCATACAAGAAAAGTTAAAAGCAAATCCACCGTTGCGAAGCCATCGGCACATGGTGTCCATTTCCCTGTCATTTTCATCCCCACAAAAGATAATAATTTCATCAACTGATAGAGCAGGCAAGTTCCTTTGAAAAGATTACATATATATATTGTTTTGAACTTTTTTATATTTATATTGTAAACAAAAATAAAATATAAATTATTAAATATAAATATAATAAATATTTATTGCAAACGTGTCATGTTAATTATAATGGTTGATGGTCGTCGGAGAATGCTGGAGAGCTTACTGGAAAATGGAGGTTAAGAGGTTGTACCGAAGGTCATGCAACACAAAAGAAGTTCGAGACATGTCAAAGTTGACGATTCGAAGTTCTTTATATCATATCTTTTATAACTAAAAACTTTGGCTGTCCGTTTGGTGTATCTGGCATAACTACCTCCCAGTGGCAAGTAATGGAGACCGGAGAGGTTCTGCAGGTACCTGAGTGTCTCCCCTCAGTAAATTTACTTTGTTAGTGCATGCCGTTCACATGAATGGTGATCCCATTTTGATGGCCCCTTGATCTTCCCATACGAATATAATAATTTTAATCATATTTAAATATATTATATTATATTTATAATATTACTTTCATATTTATTAAATAATTTATATTTTATTATATTTTTTATCGTCTTTAAAATTATTAAATTTATTTTATATACAAATTTGCAGCCTTAATTAATGGGAAAGTGGAGGCCATGCCGCCATGATATGTAAACAGATGGACAATCAAACAGAAAAATAATATGAAACTTAATCTACAAGGAATTGGGTAAGGCAAAAAGAAAACATGAAGCACAAATTCTTTGAAGAAATCCAATAAGATAAAGGGATTAAATGAAGGCAATTCAAGGACGTGATGGCCAGTTCTTCTGGATTTCGAACTGATAACTCACATCCAAATAGACTTTGCCATCATCATCTACAAACTGCAAAAAAAATAAAATAAAATAAAAATGTCAATTAAAAGAAATTAAACTTCAATAGTTTAATTTCAGTTCTTAAATGCAAAATTAGAAAAAAAAATGTAGTAATTATAAAATTGAATATTAGTATTACCTTGGTTCTTGCAAAGTATGAGCCTCTAGCAAACAAGCCTGAAGGAGTAGTTTCTTCTTCCAATTCATACGTATAAGGTTCTTTCTGTGGGCTAAATGTACCCAACATTAGTTTTGTGTTGTCCACTGCCATATATGAACCATTTCAGAATAAGCATAAGAGATGAAACTCAATCACGTCTTATAATCTCAGAGGAAATGAGGATTTACTTATATCATCTCTTAAAAATGATTATGTAAATCAACTAAATTAAACCCAAAATTCAATTCGATTCAAACCCAGACTTTTTGACTAAAGGATATATGCAGTTATTATGAGTTAATAAAAGTAAATTTTAGCTTGTAATAATGTCTTTGTACATGTAACATCCATTTTTTTACTTCTTAAAAGTGGTTATATGAACCAATAAAATTAATTCTTAGATTCGATTGAACTCAGCACTTTGAGTAAAGGAAACATGCAATTGTGAAGACATTTTGTAAACAAATTTCAGATTGTAAATAATGTTTTTTTGTACCTCTAACTCCAGTTTTCCAGACAGTGTTTGTGTACTTAAGTCCAGAGACAATGTTGTTGGAGACACTGAAGGAGAATTTGAGGCGATATCGACTACCTTCCCTCAGCATAAACAAACAACTCTTAGGCTTGGAAGCAAATGGAATAGGCAACAAAATATCAGGCCGGCCAGGACATAGGATTGAGAGGCTTAGTATCTTAACTTCAGGCTCCTTACTCTCTGCAAATCCATATCCAAATCCCAAAGAATATAAGTCCGTGCTTTGGACATAAATATTTTAAGAAAAACAAAGAATTGGCGTAAATTACCTCCAACAGCGGACATATCAACACTACCAAGAAGCTGTTCTTTCCATCTCCTCAAACTCTCATCATCCTTGAAAGAAAAAAAGGAAAGTAATAAGAAAATCAAACAAGAAATAAATCAACAATCAAAAGCCAGTTCTGGCAAATTAGGCTGTTCATGGTTAACTAATTAATTTATTAATTAATTATTCCATAAATTACTGCTAATAATGTTGGTTCAGACTATTCTTGAAAAGTTGTAGAACTTATTGATCTTGAGCTTAAGCTTGTAAATGGGTGATTGAATTTGATCTTGTAGCATCTAAAAAAAAAAGTTTTGAGATATCTAGGCTTGATTAAAGTGTATATAAAGTGGATGAACAAGCTCAAGCTAGCAAATTCAAGCTCGAGTTTAGCTTCAATGCCTGAGTTTTCATGGAGTTTGGGCTTAGTTTCCTGAGAAAAAAAAAAAAAAAAAAGCTGAGAAGAAAAATGGAAGAATACCTTGTCTTTTTCAAGCTGCTCTTTGAGTGAAAACTGAGGACCAAGATCCAATTCCTTCTCAGATTTCAGCTTAACGTCATCTTCTTCATCATGCTCATCATCATCATTGTGGTCATCATCACCACCTTCATGGTGATCATCACCATTAATGTTGTCTGCTTCATCATCATCACCATCAACAACAACAAACTTCTTGTTTTTGTCATCTCTCCTCAACTCTTCTTCATCTTTTTTCGTTTCATTTTCCTTGAAACCAACTTGTTTGGATGCTGAGAAAGTTCCTACAGCAGCTGACATTTTTTTTTTCTTTTTCGTTTTGACCCCAAGAACCTACCTTCTAAGCAAAGCAGTTAGCCATTGTTGTAGGATTTAAAAAGGAAGCTTCACACTCATGGTTTGGTTTTGTGGGCTTAGTGGGCTTGAAATTGTACCAAATTTAGAAAATATTACCTAAAAATTGTTGGATGCTACAGTTGATTTTTATTTTTAATCTCAAAGAGATCATGGGAAACATGGCATTGATACATGACAGAAGACCTAACAAGCAAGGCAGTTGGAACAAAAAGGATGGGTTTTGTTTTGAAAAGAGAAATTTTCTATAGTTGGAGCAGTTGAGACAAAAGTTAGCTGTATGGAACTGTCAGCCTCTCCAACTTTAAGATCTTTAGCCACACCCTCTCAACTTTCAAACTTTATAGCATCAATGGTTCTTACTTGATTTTAAAGTTGATAACGAGTCAGGTAGTTTATTCGATTATTATTAAATTAAATTTAAATAAAAATATTTATATTTTAAATGAATATATTATTTTTTTATTAATAATAAATATTAATATAAAAATAATTTTTTAATATTATTTTAAATAATAATATGAATTTTCATATTGATTCAAACCCAATCTAGGTAAGGAAAAAAATTTATAGCCTAATCCACGAACAACTGTAATTCTTGAGACTTGCGGATAAATATAATACCAAATAATATTGAATATAATATAAAAAAATAATTAAAATATTACATAAAAAATAATATAAAAATAATATAAATATATAAAATTTAAAATTACATATAATTATTAAAATTTTAAAATTCATATAAATATTTATTAATAAATAAAAATAAAATAAATATAATTTGAATAAACAAATCATTGAACATAGATAAACCGGCAGCTGTTGCTGCCTGGCCCGCATTTGCAGACATTAATAATTGCTTGGGAACTTCATGCTCTTGCCAAAGATGGGAAATCATCCATTCAAGAAATCAATCTATTAGCGCATCTCATCAACATTTAATTCATCTCAAAGTTTCCAAGGTACTAATATCTTTGATGTCATTTCTTTGGGTTCATCGAGTTTACCCATGAAAAAATAAACCTGAATTTTTTTTCTTTTAAAGTATCAGAATTTACAAATTTAATTGACTTTTATAAATGTAAGAGTTACATACTAATATTCGATACGACGCTTACTCAAAAATCGAGTTTGAGATTCTTTTCAAATAAATTTTTTTATAAAATAAAAAAAAAAGAGAATTCACTTAATAGATGCCTATTAGTACTGGATAATATCTTTTTATTTTTTAAAAAAAATTTATATCAAATAAATCACTTTCACAAAATTTATAAAAATACCGTAATTATAAGAATCCTTTCATTAACAATTCCGTTAACAATTTACCTAAATATAGATCAAAGGGATAGAAGTTCTAATTTGAGGTTATCAAAACCTTCCCTTACAAGAATAAATAAATCAATGAATGAAAAAATATGCTTTATTTTATTTATAGCTAATAAATAAGAGTAAGGCTCTATATAATGAACAATTACATATTTTTTTTAAGTACAAAAAAAGATTGAAGTGAATAAACGAACAGATTACAAATATTATGATTCAAACTTTAAATTTGATGAATATCACTTTTAAAAATAATTATATGAACTAATTAAATTAAACTCTTAATTCAAATACATATTTGTCATTAAGAATAAAAGCCAATTTGATTTGCAGAAGAACTACTCGATCCAATTTTCAAGTTTTGGTATAATAAAATCTATATATCTTATATCTATATATCTTTTATACAATACAATAGATCATTAAAAGAAACATTTTTTTTTACTTATATATAAAAGTTGTCCTATTGAGAGTTATGGTTGAAACATGATATGTCAACCAATTAACACTTTTAGTTACATTTTATTTTGCTCTTTAATTTTATAATAATATAAAATATTTCTATTCATATTTATATTTATAAATTTATAAATTTATATATTTTTTAATTAATTCCTTTATTGGAACAACTTGAAAGAACTCTCCTTTCTAAAGTAAATAAACACAAGTTTCAATTTAAAGTTCATATGGCAGCCCAAAAACATAATAGATGTCAGCCCAAATATGACTCAAGTCGATTTTAATATATTGTATAGAGAGGATATATAATTCATATATTAATATTATATTCAAGTATTTACTATGTTATAATTAAGTTTAAGATATTTTTTATTTATATTAATTTTATATATTAATAATTTATATTGTATAGATTTCAAAAATATATTTATATATCATATCATATTTTTATTATTTTTTATATATTATATTTATGTAATTATGTTTAATATTATAAGTTTGTATGATAAAATTGAATATGGGTGATAATTAATGGGTAATAATGTACGCCTACAACTGCCAATTGTTACCCTAGATGGTGAAATGGGAACCCATAGTTTTATAAAATATATACGTATATATTTTGCTTGTCGAGTTGGGTCACAAGATTTCACAACCCGGTGCTAGAAGAAAACTAGCAATAAAACCTTGCTCTTTGAGCCCAAAACTTTTGTTCAAACTCCAAACCTTGCCACATTGGGCCAGGTTTGCCATCAATGGCAATTAAACTATAATAGGTCCAAATTATGTATCTGATTTCAGTCGAAAACAGTTTGTTTTAGAACAAATTTCATTGAAATATTCAAATCTGTAATTTAATTTAATTAATTCGTAATATTATTTTAAAAAATAATATTTAATAAATTTAAATATTTAAATTTATAATTATTTTTTAAATTAAAATATCTTTTAAAAATGTGTTGAAAATCTTCATTTCCTCGAATTTTCTCGAATCGTACCATTTAAGTGCCCTTTCCAAATCGAAGGGGCCCATTATTTAAACTGTGAGAGCAAAAGGGAAACAGATTTCTCAGAGATCATCAAAATCTTTGAACTTGAAACTAAGAGCTTGACCTTATACCCAAACAAGGACCCTAACATCATTATCTTAGCATAAATACAAAACCAAAAATAAGATTCCGATCTTTATTCACCTAATTTATATCTCTAATGGTCAAAATATTTAGATTTATTGAAGATACTAATCGATCTATCAGAATCTATTTTAGATTTAGTAAAAAATTTTTAATAAATTATAGCATTGCATCAAATAAATTCACAATCTATGCAATAATGACTAAGGAATAAAATCCTAACAACTAGCAAAAGACATGGAAAAATCCATTGATGCAATTTTGAGATATAAAATATCCTTTAAATGTCAGGTTGTCATAGATGCATTTTTCATTTTGTTAAGGTTGTCTCTTTTACTTCAAAAAATTGTTGTAATTGTTTTTATCTATATACACTATTTTAAAATGAACCCAAACTTTTCCATCTTTTCAAAAAAAATTACTTAATCTTTTATTTTATGTAATTTTTGTTTTTTTTTAATTTTTTTGTATTCATATTATATTTATATTATTTTTATGTTATGATTGAATTAGGATTATATTTTTTTATAAATTTTAATACGTTAATAATTCTTTTCATATAGTTTTTGATATGTTTGTGAAATTGTGTCATGTTCATTTTTTTGTATTGTTTGATATTTTAGTTATTTTGTCTAAAATTTTGTTTGTTTTGTCTAATCATATCGTATTGAAAATTATTATGTCTAATTAAAACTATAAAAATAACTGCAAAATTTATGCTACATGTCATTGTATTCTTGTTATTTTATTATATCATAATCATATATAAGGTATTATATACTTATACAAATTTTAACGAGTTAGTAATTCACTTAATTTAGATTTTGACTTCTTTTATTCATATCATGTTCATATTATTTTTTCATATAGTGTTCGTGATGTATATCATGTTATGCTCGAAATTGTAAGGTTTACTTGATAATATTCAAGTAACTTTCAATTTATTGTCACATGTAGTCATGTTCATATTACTTATTAATGTAATATAATCATATTTAATTTATTATATATTCATATAAATTTTGACATTTTAATAATTTACTTTATGTAAATTTTGACATTTTTGTATTTTTGCGTTGAGTAGAGGTGTCAATGGGCCCAATCGTGGCTTGAAAAAAATTTCAACTCTAAGCTTAGGTCTAAATTTGGCTCAGCTTGAGTACCAATTTAACCCCGAATCATTGTTCATCCGATGAAAAAATTATTTATATATTAATACTTATACATTTTATAATTAAATTTAAATAAATAATATATTATGTTAATAAAAAGATACTGCTTCGTGCTAGTTTAGAAGAAAAAAAAATCTAGACTAGAGCTTGATCGAGCCAGACGGGCTGTCCAACCGATGGACAAGTCTAACATTAAGTTAGCTAATTATGTTTATATTGAAAATATATTAAAATACAAAAAAATAAAATATTTAAAAATTTTAATATAAAAAATACTCTCAAACAGCACATAAATAAAAAATATTATAAAGTAATTAACATTAATATTTTTAAACTTTTTTTTATAAAATGCTAATATGAGTTATTGCAGCGAAGCCGGGACTTAAGTTCTAATAATTAATTAAACCAAGGTCAAAAATTTTGAATTTTCATAAAATAAAAACATAGAAAAAAACAATTCAAAATTAGAAGAACCCAGGGAGGAAAAAGGAAATGGTGGGTGTTGGTAATTAGGTAGAAGTAAACAGCTGTTGAGGACTAAAACAAAGGGTAGGGAGGGACCTGATCTTGATGCTGGGCTAGCAAGGCGTGTTGGCTATTAAATTTGTGACAAAAATCTAGATAAGATTGTATGGGAGATTGATTTATTTTTGTTTTCGACTCATTCAAACCAATAAAGTCAATACCAATAAAAAAAACAACAATATGTTATATAAAAGAGTCGGAGTTTGAAAACATTACTAAACGAAAAGATTATAGATATTAAAATTTGATTGATTTAAATTTTAAATTAAGAAAAATTATCATTTACCATAGTACCATATGTGATTCCGAATTTTTTTTTAATGCTTAAGTACCTTGGCAACTACTATTAAGTCTTTTTCATTGTATTCTAATTTTAATTAAGCTTTACCCCAAAAAATGACATTTAAATAAAATGATAATGAGACAAATTATAATTTAGAATTACTATATGAATGAAAAAAAAAATTAAAGAAGAAGAAGTTATTTATTTTTTATAATTATCTTCACTAATTATTGACATTAATTCAGTCAGAGATTTTATGTATTATTGGATTATAACACAACCCATTTTGTGCATGAACAAATAAAAATTTTAAAAAGAATAGATAAAAAAATTATTTAACTACACTTAATGAGTTTTTAAATAAAAAAAATAGACAAGTGATTTTTTATTTTTAAAATATTAAATTGTTATATACCTAGATTAATATAGTATTTTTATTTTAAAATTTTTATTTTATATTAATTTTAATTATATTAATATCACTTGATTTAATGCTATAACGTTCGATCAAAAATTTTATATAATAAAGATTAATAAATTAGTAGCAACCAAATTGCAAGGATTTCTAATTTAATA
>JBBYHM010398865.1:0-13502 GCA_038381775.1 Adansonia rubrostipa | reverse complement strand
CATCTTCATCAATCAAGCAAAGTACACCAAGGAATTACTTAAGAGGTTCAAAATGGATGAAGCAAAGCCTTGTTCCACACCTATGAGTACTTTAAAAAAGCTTGAAAAAGATAAAGGAGGTAAAATCGTTGACTCTAAACTTTATAGGTCTATGATAGGTTCATTGCTATATCTTACCGCAAGTAGACCCGACATAATGTTTAGTGTATACCTATGTGCTAGATACCAATCATCACCACGAGAGTCACATCTAATTGCCATGAAAAGAATCTTTAGATATCTTAAAGACACTCCAAATATAAGCTTATGGTATCCAAAAGAATCATCCCTTGTCTTACATGCTTATTGTGATGCGGATTTTGGTGGATGTAAAATTGATAGGAAAAGCACTTCTGGTACATGTCAATTTCTTGGAAATATGCTCATATCATGGTTTTTCAATAAACAAAATAGTGTCATTTTATCCACAATCGAAGCAGAATACATATCCGCGAAAAATTGTTGTGCCCAAATTTTATGGATAAAATAATAAATGAAGGATTTTGGCATTACCATGGATCATATTCCAATTAAATGTGACAATACTAGTGCCATTTGTCTCACCAAAAATCCAATCCAACACTCTAGAACCAAGCACATAGAAATTAGACATCATTTCATTAGAGATCATGTACAAAAAGATGACATAGTGCTTGAATTCATTGATACCTTGCATCAATTAGCTGATATTTTCACTAAACCACTTGACAATGATAGATTTTGCACAATTAGAAGAAAAATTGGCTTAATGAATACACCATAAAATTCATGATTTGATCCAATCCTAATACTTTGCATCACTATTGTTTGCATCATGCTTAGTTTGATGAAACTAGTTTTACACACTTACTTGTTTAATAATGTTCATTTGTTATGACATTCATGGATAATTTTGTTGGATCTTAATTAAATTTTGAATTATCCATAAAAAACGATCTTGATTTTGATCCAAGTTATAATTTTAAATGTTTGTCAAAGGAAAATTAGGTCAAAAATACATCTAATTTGATGTCATCTTATTGAAAATGACCCCATATTAGGCCATCTATATCGATTCTTGTACATTCTTCTTCCATGAATTGAGACTTGTTTCCATTGTATCGGTACAGATCCAGAAATGTTCTTTGTATCGATACTGCTTCTTCTATATCGATACACTGTATCGATACTTCTCAGCATGTATCGATACACAGCAATTTGATCTAAGTCTCGAGACCCAGTTCCTTGTATCGATAAAGAACCCAAAAATATTATTTGTATCGATACTGCCTTTTCTAGATCGATACTCACTGTTTATTTAGAACCCCCCGCGTGCAATCTCATCATTCGAATAGTGCCTGCTTCACAAAACCATCTCTTTCCCTCAATTTTAAAATCTTCAAAACTCATCACAATCACTTTTTATCTTCAAATCAATTGCTCCATAAACCAATTTCCCTTATCACACTTACCCAAAACCACTTTAAAATCATTCACCATCATCTAAACCATTAAGTATTCGAAATTCCCCATCACCTTAACCCTCACTACTTCCCTCTCTAAATCCATCACTTTTGTCCAAATTTCTTCCCAAAATTCAACTCATTTTTCATTCCCAAACTTTTCCCCACTTTATTTGTGCAATTGATTCTGGATTTATTCACTACATCGCACCAATTGCAAATCAATTTTAGCGTCTACCACCTGTTCGACTATTTTTCCCAACCAACCTTTTACCCACTCAACCTGTTCCCTCACCATCAATGCGATTGTTAAGCCAAAGACGCAAACAGTAGTTTAAAAGTCTATTTTAAAGTAATGTTATGAACTAAACCTACATGCTCTCGCCCAGGAGCTTTGTAGGATCCCTTGTATGGGCACCCTTTAATTAAGTATTATTAATGTAAATGACTAAACATTATGCATTTCATCTTTTTGGTCCATTTCCATAATTCTTGCCAACTCTTAAACCTTCCTTTACATATTTTTTTGCCTATATTTTTCCTTTTTCCATATTTTTGTGTACCAAAATGAAAGTGGCATGAATATTTATACTAAGATTCTGAATATCAATTTCGAGTAACCAATCTACATCAGTGAATTCAAGTCCAAAAATGATTTTGAAAAGAGTCTTCTACCCCTAAACTTGTTGGGATTAATTGAACAAGAAGAAAAACGATATTACCTCATAAAGAACTAGTAAAACCATAAATCGAGGAATGAAAGAAGATAGAAAAGAGGTCAAAATTGGAACCTTCATAAACCTATCAACCTAAACTGAACTAAGAAACCTTCTCAAAGGATATCAAGATGTGCTTGCTTGGTCTTACCAAGACATGCCCAGATTAGATACCAACATAATGGTCCATAAACTTTCCCTCAACCTGTGCAAGCCCTTACAACAAAAGCTTAAAAGGATGAATACGCAGATGTTTCTAAAGACTAAAGAAGAAGTAAAAAAGCAATTTAAGGCAAGTTTTCTTGAAGTAGCTAAATATCTTAAATGGATGGCCAATGTAGTCTTAGTCCCTAAAAAGGATGGCAAGGTATGGATATGTATAGACCATAGGGGCCTAAATCGAGTCAACCCAAAAGATAATTTCTTTTTGCCTCACATCAATACCTTAGTAGGCAATACAACCAAAAATGCACTATTTTCTTTCATGTATGGATTCTTAGGTTATAACCAGATTAACATGTCAATTGAAGATATGGAGAAAACCATCTTTGTGACCACATGGGGCACTTTTTGCTATAAGATAATGTCTTTTGAGCTCAAAAACACCGAGGCAACTTATCAAAAGGCAATGTTAACATTGTTCCATGATCTCATGCCTAAGGAAATTGAGGTCTATATGAAGGATATGATTGCCAAATGGCCAAAGAAGAATGAACATGTCCTGTCAAATGCACATTCAATGTCACATCTTAACAAAGTCAATGTTGTTCAAAACCTACCACCGCCTTAAATTTCATGGAAAAGTTAAGCTACATAACCTGATTTATATCTCAACTGGCTGACAAATGCAATCTTATCTTTTTGCTACTTTGAAAACAAAATCTAGAGAATGGAACAAAGAATGCCAAAAAGCCTTTAATAAAGTCAAAAACTACCTTTCAAACCTTCCAATACTGGTGCCACTAGTGCCTAGTCAACCATCAATCCTTAATCTATCAATTTTTGATGGTCAATAGGCTGTGTATTATGTCAACATAATGAGTCAAGTAAGTAAGAATAGGCTATCTATTACTTGTGCAAGAAGTTCATGGACTGTAAAAATAACTATTTAGCAATAGAGAAGTTACGTTATACTCTGGCCTTGGTTGTTCAGAGGTTAAGGTAATACATGTTATACCATACCACATGGCCGATTGCCAAACTCGATCTTATCAAGTATTTATGTGAGGCCCTTACCCTGTTAAGGAGATTAGCCAGGTGGCAAGTTTGCTTTTCGAATATGACATCATGTATATGAACCAAAAAAGCATTAATGGTAGCACAATAGCGAACTTATTGGCAAGCCCAGTAATGGATGACTATCAACCTTTGAACTTTAAATTTTATGATGAAGATCTAATATGCATATCTGAAGTAGAAGACATTGTTAATTGTAGTTCATCTTGGAAAATGTACTCTAATAGAGCTTTAAATGCATTGAAGCATGGAATTGGGGCAATTCTTATCTCACCTAATGAGAACTATTACCCCTTCCTCATATGATTAAACTTTGATTGCACTTGCAATATAGCTAAAGATGAAACTGCATCATAAGACTCTAAGCCACCATTGAAAAGGGTATTAGGACTTTATGAGTATTTAGAGATTCCACCCTGGTCATCTACCAACTAAAAGAAGAAGAGCAAACACATGATGCTAAATTGATTCATTATAAGAAGATGGTCTCAAAACTCAAAAAAGAATTTAAAGATATTAGCTTTCAGAATTTACCTCAAGAAAAAAACCAACTAACCAATGCTTTGGCCATCTTGTCATCCATGTTCAAAGTGAATTGAGAATTGGATGTTGCTTCCATTTTGATGAGCATTTATACAACTCTTGCACATTGTCAGAATATGGAAGAAAAGAAAGATGGCCTATCATGTTATCATGACATCCTTAAATACATCAAAGATCAATAATACCCTAAGTGTGCCACTGAAAGTGAAAAACCATATAAAGAATGGTTGTAAGCTTCATTTTGGATGGTGGAATTTGATACAAGAAAGGCTAGGTATATGCTACTCTAGTGCTGGATGCCTTCAAAGCCAAAAGAATTCTTCAAGAATTCCATGAAAGAATCTACAGTACACACACCAATGGACACCGAATGGCAAAACTAGTCTCACGATCGGGCTATTATTAGTTGGCTCTCAAAAAAGATTGCTTTGACCATTCTCGAAAGTGCCATAAAAAACAAATCTATGCAGATAAAATCCATGTCCCACTATCACCTTTGCTGTTATAACAGCTCCATGGCCTTTTTCTATGTGAGGCATGGATATGATCAAACCGATTATCCCTAAGGCTTCTAACGAACACCGTTTCATTTTAATTGCTAATAATTATTTTAGTAAATGGGTAGAACTAGCTTCTTATGCCAACGTCACCAAGTCTGTTATGTATAAATCTGTAACACAGGACGTCATCTATAGATATGGGCTTTCAAATAAATCATCACAAATAATGCACGTAACTTGAAAAATAAGATGATGCAAACAGTCTGTTCTTAATTTAAAATTCAACATCATATGCTGGTGTATATCATCTAAAAATAAACAAAGTAGTTAAAGTAGCCAACAAGAATATCAAGAAATAGTTGAAAAAAGGCTAAAGCACCACACGCCTACTATATAGTAATTCTAACATCTATAGGTGCCACCATATTTTCCTTGGTTTAAGGCATAGTGCTATTCTACCTATCGAGGTCAAAATCCCCTTATTATGAGTTTTGATGGAATCACAAATTAAAGAAGCTAAATGGGTCAAAAACTAACATGAACAACTCAATCTCATTGAGAAGAGTTATCTATCGTAGGCAAATTTATAAAAAATGCATAATGATAGCCTATAACAAAAAAGTCCATCCTTGTCAATTTCATAAAGGTGACTTAGTATTCAAACAAATCCTCCCAATTTACAAGGATGCTAGAGGAAAATGGACTCCTAATTAGGAAGGTTCGTACGTGGTTAAGCACATGTTTTTTAAAGAGCCTTTATTTTAATTAAGATGAACGACAGCGATTTGCCTAATCCTGTCAATTATGATTCCATCAAGAAATACTATGCCTGAAAGAATTCTAGGATGAAAACTTGAAAAGGCATCATATCCTTTTTCTTTTTCAAGATAGAGAGAAGGAGTATCCAGGAAAGCGAACTTACCCAACTTGAAAACCTAAAAAGTAAGTGTAAGCAAACAAAATCTCCCTAAGATTTGACCTAATCCAAAACTATTTTTCCTTAACCAAAACACCTAATTATGACCGGACCCACCAATTCCATGCTAACTAACTCTAACAAATATTATTCTTACCTATGCTTGAAAAACTATATTTACCCAACCTCAGGGCAACCAACCTATCATGGAGTAATCTAAAGAATCTTCTCATGAGTCGACCAACATCAAAAAAATTAACTGCTTAAAAAATGGGTCTTCAAAAGCACTCAGTGAAAGATTCATGTCATCGGCATTAGGGACTAAGTAGCCAAAAAGAACACTTTTGACTCTTTCATAACTCCAAATCTTTGTGATCTCAAAATTTGTCATAACTTGTACCCTCTTTCTTTTGAATCCAATCACTTGATTTTGCTTATAGTATTTTTGTAACTCCTGCATCCCATGTTGCATCCTATTTATCATTTAATTGATAACTCTTGATAAATGAACAGAATATATAACAAGATTTCCTAGCATTACTTTGAAAGATGGAAACTTCTCAAGAATTTTGTTCATGTCTAAAGATCAAGAATGAACCTTAGAACAATAGTCAGTCTTACCCTTAAACCCTCACTTCCTAAAAACATATTCAAAACCTTCTCTTTAGTAAACCTAACCTAAAGGTAAGGGGCAAAAATCTTTTTCCAACAGCCACCTAAACCAAATATACCTTTTAAATTAGAATTGACAAGAGAAGTCCTCCAAACTTGCCTAAAACTTAACTCAACAAAAAATCCCTAAACATGAGCCATTTAAGCTCAAAACCTTCTCTTTACAATCACAGGCCATCCGTACCATTAAAAGCAACCTTAACATTCAAAACCTTAGAAAATCTAGAACAAGCTTGGTGAATCTCTAGAAAAAAATTACCCTATCAAACTTGATGAATAACAAATGACTGGAATAGTCAAAATCGATCATCGGACTAGGCTCTTAAAGTTATCACTTTTGCATCACTTAAGCATGCATTTGCATCTTCATGCATCCTTCATACAATAATTAACATCCTTTAGGTACAAATCCCTACTTACAAAAGTCAAGCTAGCAAAGAACTTCAATTGCAAATTCCTATTCTCAAAAACCCTAAAAGTTTTTAGGTAAGAATCCCTGACCTTATAAGCTCATAAATCGAAAAGCCATCTAGGAGAAATACCTAAATTCACATCGTTTAGTCCATAAAAAACTAGATACCTTTTTCTTTTAGTCCATAAAAAGCTAGACTTCTTTTTCTTTTTAGTCCATAAAGAACTGGATGCCTTTTTCTTTTGATTCCACAATGTGCTAGACATATTTTTCTTTTAGCCAATAAAAAGTTAGATGCCTTTTTCTTATAGTCCACAAAGAGCTAGATGCCTTTTCCTTTTCAGTCTATAAAAACCTAGATGCCAATCAAGTTTGTCTACAAAAAGCTAGGCACTAATCGAGTTTGTTTGCAAAGAGTTGGACACTAATCAAGTCTGTTTGCAAAGAGCCGAGCACAAGTGAACCTGTCAACAAAAAGCTGGACACCAGTCAACTCTATCCGCAAGAAGCTGGGTACCAATTGAGTCTATCCACAAATAGCTAGATGTCAGTTAAGTCTATCTGCAAAGAGCCAGACACTGGCTAAGTTTGTCAACAAAAAGCCAAGCACTAACTAAGTATGTCCACAAAAAGTTAGGCATCAGTTAAATCTGTCTGCAAAGAGTTGAGCCTTAATCGAGTTTGTCCACAAAAAGCTGGGCACCAATCTAACTTACCTACAAAAGAGTTGGGTACCTATTGAGTCAAAGTCCACATTCGGTAGTGCCTATCTAAAGGGTAAACCTTAGAAAAGAATCCAAAAGCATATTAGAGAGGTCAAACTTTACAAAAAAAACCATTCTGACTTTCATTGAAATTATAGCCAATGTATTGTGACTGTCATGGCAAAACATTAATTAAATTTCATTTTTACAGGTATATAAGAAACATTATCCTACCTTAAACAAAATTATGTTTATTTATTTTTGCCTTATTCTTAATACTTAGTAACGACTAAAGAGAGGCAGTTGTAGACACCTCATTTTGTCCAGGTTATTATCTAAAGCATCGAAAGCCATCATTTAAAGCATCAAAGGTCATTAACTTGGCATCCTTGAAGTTATACGGATGCGCATAGGTCAATCTCCCATCATTTTTTACCAAAGTAATGTAATTCAGAGAGCCAAAGATACGTGCAAGTCATGTTGTGTGTAGTTATTGATACCAAGCTCTTACACCACTAAAAATTCAAATGTTTACATAGAGTATCACCATAAAAGGATTTAGTATTGACACCTGAGGTGTAGTATCAGTACTTAGCATGTTTATATCGATACAAGCTTCGGTAGTAGCTAAACTTATGATTTTTGGCCAAATGTATCAATATTCAAGCAAGAATATCGATACAAGCCCATTTAGCATCGATACAGACCTCCAAGTCTCAAGACTAGAAACATTTTTTTGCTCTTGGTATTAATACATACTTTATTGTATCGATACTCATGGGCAAAAAATTGATCTATGTATCGATGCAAAATGTTTTGTACTAATACACCAAGGCATTTTTGTTTAGTTGGAGCCATTTTTCAGCCTCTACACCATCGATCTAAAAATCTAACTTAAATATGCTTCTTGCACCAAAAATCATCAAATTTCATATCAGGCCCTAGCTATGGACTTGTGATTGGATTTAAACAAATTTTAAAGCCCAAATAACCAATGTTAAGGGATATTTTATGACATTATGCAAATTGCTAAAGGGTAAGGTTGATTTTTTTTTAATGCTCAGCTGTATAAAGTGGCCTTGATAAGCTGTTTTTGCTAAGCAAATTAATGAGTTTGCATGGCAACTGAGCACAATACCTTGTTTCTACATAAGGTACATGCATCAAAACCCTATAATACCCTTGCTTTTTGCATTTTCTATCTTCATATTCACACAGCTATATACACCAACTTTGGCTCAATTAAGATAAAGAAGACACAAAGAAAGCAAAAAACCTTACCACACAAACATATTCTCATGAGAGAAAGCATTCACTTTCATACATTCTCTCAATATCCCTCAGCCACCAAAAAACTAGAAACCCTTCCCTATTCTCGCAGCTCATCAAGACCATCACTAAAAAAGCCCTTCCAAAACTCTTTATTCCACTCATATTTCCTCTCAAAACTCTCTCTATCCATATCCTAACTAAAAGGCTCTTTCTTTTCATCATTTTATGGTTGTTTATCGTTAAAAAAGGGCAAGTTACCACTAAAAGAAAAAGGCTGAAGTCTAAAAGCTTTTATATTTTTTTCTTCTTTGCTCACTTGTTTTCTTATTTTTTTAGCATTTACATCAATCTGGTGGCCTATTTATGTTAACATGACCCTTCTAAGATGCTCATGCATTATTTTGGCCTTGGTTGTGGTAGTATTAGGATTTTGATAATCCTTTTGATTTCTTGATATTGCTTGGATGGTCAAACATGCCACACTTTATTTTTAGCATCACAACAACCCCTATTAATGCATTTCTTTCCATGTTTCATCCACCTTCACATATTCATCTCCTATTTGAATGTCCATGCTAACATGTCTTGAACATATTTTTGCATTTCTTGCATCTTGGTAGGTTTCATGAAACAAAAATATCTTTTTGAAAATTCCAGTATGCTTTCTTTTGGCTAAACATATTCATATCACCATACATGGCTTGATTTTAAATGTCATTTATAAGGTTAACACTCTATTGCATCTTACTTGTCATCATCTTACATTTTGCTACCTTTTCTATTGTTACAATATCATCTTGTTTTCTTTGAATATGTTGTCCATGTTCACTGTTATGCATGTTGCATTTCATTCATAGAATTTTCGTCAAAATGTATGCTTGTTTATTGTAAAAATCTGATTTTAAAACCCTCAAGTCATATCTATGCTACGTCTAATAGATGAAGACTAGCATGAATTTGGTGATTTCACTAAATTGGTCCTCTCATCTTGGAGACAAATCAAACTTTCCAAGTTTAGACTCTTTATTGAATAAAATGTTATTTTCTTAGAAAAATGCCCTTTTTTTTGTTAAAATATCAAGCCTTTATCTTGAGTTTAATACCCTAATTAATGGCATGGTCAACGAGTTGTTTCATAATCGCAAACTACTTCCGGAATGTGGAATGAATTCATGATGCCTATGTCACTTGCCTTTTTCTGTCACAAATGTTCGAACATCCTTAGCTTGAATCTAGTCTTGATAAACCTAACTTCAAAATTTAATTTCGCCTAGAAAGTGATTTTCTAGGATTTTTAGAATATTTTTACATTAAACATTATCGATTTCTAATGGTACCTCACATGATTCCTAACACCTTTGAATTTACCCAAAATAAATTCGAAAAAGGAGATAGTGATGTCCCTTTTTTGCAATTCAAATCAACCTAATTTTTCGAACCACCTCTATCGATACATTTAAACATCTCGAAGTGCTCCTCGATTGACTCCTCATAGAGTCACGTAATATAAAACAAGTCATCTAGGCTAAGATCAAGGCTAGAACAAAAATAATTTTTCTTAAACTCTCGGGTTCTATTTTCAAAACACCTTTTATCCAAAATATTACTTTTAAAATTTTTGTTTGAGGATACTCCAGCCTCATTTTTTGAAAGGATACTCTAGCCTTGCTTTTCATTCAAAACTTAAATTTTTTAACCCAGATCTTTTGGGGATTCATAATCAAACCTTTTAAAAAACTTAAAATTCTCACTTTTGGGGATACTCCAAGCTCACTTTCCGAGGGGATGCTCCAACCCTACTTTTCATTTAACATATAAATATTCTCTCTCCTAAAACTTCCAAAAAGGGCTTCAATCAAAACCTTCTTTTGAACATAGCCAAAACCATCACCATTGAGGATACTACAATCCCATCTTCCAAAAGGATACTTCAACCCTACTTTTCTTCAAAATTTTGAAATTTTTCTGTTGAATATGATAAATTCATTTTAATCAAAACTTTTTTTTGTCTTTTAAGTTACTGTCAAATCCAACAATGTCCCACAGTTGTCATCTCAGTTATTCTTCAATAATTGAAGATAATTACGAGATATATTTTGATAGTCCCTTTTTTTTTCTGTTTTTTATATGATTATCTTATGTGATATTATTATATTCTTTTTCATCTTACTAACATGTTTCCCTTCTGTATTGACCATCTCATATTCATACCTAAAAATTATTTTCAAAAAAATTTACAAAGCAATGTTCCGCGTTAGTATCTCTTTAATGCCTAACATGGAATATCTGAATTTTCAAAAATTTAGTCCAAAAATTAGTTTCCTAAAAAATCCCTACATTCTGCACATCTCCAAAGCGCATTAGTGATATAAGTTTTCTTTTAAAAGCCGGATCTACAATTTCCACAAAAATTCATCATTAAAGGGGATTATATCGACACAATGATAAAGTGAAATTAATTAAATCAAAATCGAAGTAAGATATAGTTAGCAAATATCGATTTTAGGCATATTAAGGGTGTTAACCCTTCTCTACATGTAACCAACTCCCAAGCCTTCTAAACCTTAAAATTAATGTTTTGAGTTTCATAACTCGTAATATAGTTTTCAATAGGCATCCGATCATGCTTCGCCTAAAATGATCAGTGGCGACCCATATTTAAGGCTACTTTACAATAAACTTCTAAGATTAATTGGATAAGCGATTCGCTCGACGATCTCTTCTCTTCATATCACTACGCTTAATTCAAATCTCGATCAAAGGACAACCCAAAGGCTTAACCACACCACCGCATATATCTTTTATGTTGCTAGCGCTGGTTTTAGATCATCCAAGGATAAGGGGGTTCATGGGGACAATAAGTTATAAAATTTATAATTAATAATGTTTTAAATATATGATTAACAAAATTTTAGTACCTCATATAATATGCTTGACTATTTATGATCATCTTGTAATCTTAATAATGATGATGATGATGATGATAAAGCTATTGAATTGATCAGAAATTTTCACATAACACCATTTTCATTTAAATTCATCATTATCTAACCTTAAAACAAGAATCAAACTAAATTTCCACAAATACCAAAAAGAATCATACCTTCAAAACATTCAAACTATTTAATCCCTTCAAATTGAAGTTCAACTCCTTTCCTGGCAATCATGATTTCAACAAAAAATAAACTTAATTACAACAAAAATTACTTTAATCATTACTAAATAACTTCTATTTAGTAATTAAAAATAACAATTACCTGATATTTCAACAAGAAAATACTAATACATTCAAACTAAATTTTATATCTTCAGATAAAATATCTCAAAAAATCAAACATACAAATAAAAATAAACCAAATCCTAAAAAACATTAAGCTCCTATAGGCAATGTATAAAACAACTTTAAACTTCTAGAAATAAAAATAAAACATGCTAAAAAAATTTTAACTCATATAATCATATCGAAAAATATGTTTACAAATAAAAATAAAATCATACCTTATAAAAAATTGTTTAAATCAATCAATTAAACCTCAAATACCTTAGCCTAAATTTGAATCACTTTCCTCATGGATGAGGAGAAAATGAAAATGGTGTCACGGGCATACTCCCCCTTAAATAATTGCCCCTTTCTGAAAAAGAAGGTAATTGCAGGAGGGTCATCCGTGACCTTCTACACAAAATTTGGCCTCCTATATGAGGGGGCAAATAATTGATCCTGCAATAGGTCATGGGCCTGGTTAAATTTTTTTGGAAAAATTTCATTAAAAGTCCATTAAAAGTGTATGGTGAGTTGTACATTTACTTATGGTAAGTTATACATTTAGTTATACTGAGTTGTACATTTAGTTATAGTAAATCATACATCTAATTATGGTGAGTCATACATCTAGTTATGATAAGTTATACATTTAGTTATGGTGAATCGCACATTTAATTATGGTGAATGGCAAATTTAGTTATGGTGGGTCGTACATTTAGTTATCATGAGTTGTACATCCAGTTATGGTGAATCATATATTTAGTTATAGTTATTCGTATATCTAGTTATCGTAAGTCATAAATTTAATTATGCGAAATCATACATTTAGTTATGGTGAGTCGTATATTTAGTTATAGTCATTCATACATTTAGTTATAGTTATTTGTATACTTAGTTAAAGTTATTTGTACTTTTGATTATGGTGAGTCCTAAATTTAGTTATGGTGAGACATATATTTAGTTAAAATCAATCGTATATTTAGTTATAATGAGTTATGCATTTAGTTATACTTATCCATACATTTAATTATACTTGTCCATTTATTTAATTATAATCATTCGTACATTTTTTTAGATTTATTTGTACATTTAGTATTATTTTTTTTGTTATTTTGAAATAATTTAATATAGAATATCTTTTATTTTTTATTTTTTAATAGTAATTCAAGATTTAATATAAAATATTTTTATTTTTATTATACAATATATATATTAATATAATATATCTTATGTAATTTATGTATAGTATGTATTATTTTTAATTTTTTCAAAAATAATTTAGGATTTAATATAAAGATTTTTTATTTTTTATTTTATACAATAATCCGAGATTTAATATAAATATTTTAAAAATTTTTATTAGTTTTTTAAATAGTAATTAATAATTTAACCTAAAATATTTTTATTTTTATTATATATAACATATTGTTATGTTATATACAATTTATATATTATCTAAAATATATAATATATATGATTTTAATTTTTAAAAAAATTTAAAATTTAATATAATATGTTTTTTATTATTTTTTAAATAGTATTTTTAATATATATAATTTTTATATATAATATATAATATATTATGTATATAATATATATTTTATATATATAATATAAAAGGGAGAAGTTGGTTCCTGTGACTCCCTACCTAATATATGTATATGAGGTGAGGGTCGATTCCTCCCCTCTGCATGTATATAATATTACATATTGTTAACCTTGATTTTGGTTTTGATATAACAAACAACTTAAGTTAAATTAATACTCAACTTGGTATTTGTGTTTAAA
>JBBYHM010398824.1:1873-13510 GCA_038381775.1 Adansonia rubrostipa | reverse complement strand
TGTAGTCATTACCAACAGAAGGGTTTGTCTTATCTTTCTTAAAGAGTCGTAAATTTTTAGGATTACTGTTGGACTTATTCCTTAGTTTCTGTTTCAACTGACAATAACTTGTATTTTGCTTGGTATCTTATTTATGGTAGATGGAGTTGGTAAATTGACAAAATCCCGTTAATACCATTTCTGTTTCAACTGCCTCATGATATCAGTTTGATTATGAGAAGCAGCACTTTCATGTGTTGAAAGTATCTTGATGTAATATGTCAGTTATTTTTCTCAATTTTTGTGCCAGAATTCATGCTTTGACCTGGATTGGTTTTGATTGTGTAATATATTTTTTCTCTGTGTTATATGATTCTTCGATGATATTAGTTAACCATATAATTTAGCTTAACCTATCAGCATGGTTTTGAAGTCTGAAACTGTTGTCAAATTGGCTGAGCAGGATGTGGCTAGTGATGACTATAAATTTTCGTTTGCCTAGAGCCTTTTTTGAAATTGAACTCTGTTTTTGCTTAAGCAGCACTTTCATGTGTTGATAGTATCTTGATGTAATATGTCAGTTATTTTTCTCAATTTTTGTGCCAGAATTCATGCTTTGACCTGGATTGGTTTTGATTGTGTAATATATTTTTTCTCTGTGTTATATGATTCTTCGATGATATTAGTTAACCATATAATTTAGCTTAACCTATCAGCATGGTTTTGAAGTCTGAAACTGTTGTCAAATTGGCTGAGCAGGATGTGGCTAGTCATGACTATAAATTTTCGTTTACCTAGAGCTTGTTTTGAAATTGAATTCTGTTTTTGCTTTAGCAATTATTGTGCCTGGTTTAGCAACACTGGCATCTAATTTTTTTTCATTAACATTCTCTGTAAGCTTCTTGTATTCTTTTATTTTATTTTAAAATTATGAAAGTTATGTCTTGGGAACAATTATGCAAATTTTTTCTCTTTTCCATTTCATAGCTACACTTGTATGGTACCGGAAATTCATATTGTAAGTGAAAGTAAAAGAACCTTGTGATTAGTATTATAGAACTTTGATGTTTCCTGTTTGTATTCATTTTAGTTTTCATGAAATGTTTCATTGTAACCTACAACAGTTCATAATGAGGGTGGGGAAATGAGGGATGATGCAAGACAAATGTTTTTAATCTTTTTTTCTCTTTTATTCACTTTGGGCATGTTTTGATGTTTCCAGCCTTTTGGAAAACTTGGAATGGCATCGGATTGAAAATACCCATGTGTGTATGTTTATCTATCTGTACTTAAGAAGTAATGGAGAGGTGATTATCTCAGAATGAAGATTCGGGTGATTTATTTTATTTCTAAATCATGTAGCTACTTTTGTCTGCATAATGAAAGGGTAAATTCCTGACATTTCTTCTTTGATTGGATTTGTTCCACGCATCACAGATGGTATGAAGGATTGGATTGAGTCATTTCTTCTTTGATTGGATTTGTTCCACGCATCACACCACCTTATTATCCGTTATTATATTCAACTTTCCTCTTTGATTCTTTTGATGCCGATTTCCAACCTCACTTTGGTCTGCTAAATTGTGACGCTTTTCCAAAATTTTGACGTCTATTATCAAAGTTTTCTCTTCAATTCCATACCCGTTTTCCCTCTCCTTCTATTTGATTGAAAAAACGAAGTTTACTCCTTGTTTTCTCATTTCTATTTATCTTTTACAAGCAAGAATCAGCTCCTAAGGCAGATATTTGGGGAAAGAAGGAAAAACAAGCGATTCTGGGCGGTTGAAAATTGAAGAAGAGAAAGGGAAAGGTGAGTGAAATTTTTTTCTTTTTTTTGGTTCAATTTCACTATTTTCAATTTTTTAATTCTTTTTTAGTTTTTCATTTATTTATTGCCATCTTTTCCGTGATTGATAATTCCGTGATATTTATGTCTTTTTTTGTTTGATTACATGTTGTCTTTCTTTGCAATTGTTTTCCTTTTTTTTTTTTTTTGTGTGTGTGTGTGTGTGTGTGTGTCCAAGTTTTGAACTTGCATACCGGAACCATGTCTCATTTTGAACATGGAGATATTTTTGTTTTTGATAATGGTAGAGAGGTTTTATTATCACCTTTTTTTTTTATTGTCTCTGGCATTCAGTATTTTGTGTGAACAATATTTGCCCCCATCCGTTGGCCCACCAAAAAAAATTTGAAAGTAGAAAATTTATACACTAACTTGCTGCATGTTTCTGTTTGCTCTTAAAAATGACTGCATCCTAGTTGTTATTCTTAGCATGGAGAATAATATCACAATTGCAAAGATATTTCAGGTATTTCAATTTACTCAAAATATCTATTCGTTATTCATCTGAGTTCTATTAGTGATTGAAAATACCCATGTGTGTATCTTTATCTATCTGTACTTAAGAAGTAATGGAGAGGTGATTATCTCAGAATGAAAGGTTCAGGTGATTTATTTTATTTCTAAATCATGTAGCTACTTTTGTCTGCATAACGAAAGGGTAAATTCCTGACATTTCTTCTTCGATTGGATTTGTTCCACGCATCAAAGATGGTATTAAGGATTGGATTGAGTCAGTTGCTCTTATTCTTGTGGAGTGCAAATGGAAAAGGGGGTCTGGATGTCCATGTAATAGAATTGGTGGGAGGCATTACACGGTAAAAGGCATTTGATCTATCAGGAATCTCTCCTGTTTCCTTAATTTTTTTTTCTCTCTTTTGGAGTAAGAGATTATTAGTGCTGTTTCTTTTTTTTTTTTGGGGGGGGGGGGGTGGGGATGGAGTGTGGTTCTTCAAGCGACCTTGCACCGATGTTCTTCTCTTCTTCCTTGAATCCTTGCATCGGTTCTTTTCCGTCATTAAACTTGTAATGTTTTCTGACTATTGGCCTTGTTGTCCAGTGGTGCCTGCTGCTTGTTTAGACAGACAAATTTTTGGTGCCCTTTTTGATCCACATATAGTTACTGACCATATAGCTATAGCAACTTGGAATGCTATGGAATGTCGGCCAAGAACTTTTGTTTAATTTAGTGCCGCAATTGTTCAACTTGTCTGTTAATCAGGTTTGCCATACCATGCTGTTCTATAGCTTGAATACTTTGGACATGCATTTGCAGTGTGATCATCATCTGTTTGGAATTGCTGACATTTTGAAATATTTATCTTTGTCCCATATATACCTGAAGATTTTGGCAATGGAGGAATAATTATGAATGATTTACAAATCTCTATAAAGACTTTGATGGTTCTTATGTGCGAGCTTATGCTAATGATTGCTAGAAAGCATGTCATCTGATGTCATTTGTGCTGATTTTGATGCCTTTTTTTCTTTGCCAGCTGCGTTATACCTGTAGGAATCTATTCCATTCAGTTTATGCTCTTGATCCAGAGCAGTTGGTGGTCTTCATGGATGTTTGTTTTTTTCTTCTGGATGATTTGATTCTCTATCCCTCATATATATATTGCATTTTCTTGCTCAAATAAGTTTTTATAATTGTAATTTTCAATTGTAACCTTGCTGGCTGTTATATCTTTCTATGAGAATACTTCCTGATGAGATTTGGGGTGATGCAGTATTCTACAACGTTCATCAACAAGATTGAAATGAGTAGTGGTGAACTTCATTTATCTGCTTAGGAGCATGACATTGAAATTAAGGATGATAAATCCTGTTTATTTGTTGCTTAACTTAGTCTAAACGCCGTTTCTTTTCCCTTTTCTGTAATTTGATATTATTTGTGCTGAAACATGGTTTCTGTCCAGTTATTTCAGGACTTCGTTTTGCTGTCAAATATTATTGAAGTTTCACTTTTGCAGCTCATGGTGCTAATATAAATTGTTAATTCTAATTTATTTTGCACAAATTATACGACTTTTCATCCACATTAAGGAAAACCACGGGACTGAAACAGCTTTTCAATTTTTGAGCAATGTATGGGTTTGATATTTACCCCACATTTTTAGGTTGTATGTTCAAATGTTTATTCAATGTAAATTAGATGATTTCTCTGTACTTTCTGCTATTAACATTATTCCATTGTTTTTATGTTGATTACCATCACTACTTTCTGAAATATTATTTGCTTGAGAGAGAAATTTGAAGTTCAATTCGATGCCCTTTGCTTGCTTAAACTTGTTACGGTGCTTATATGTATCCTTTCTTAACTGCAAAGTCTAATTTTCTCTTTCAACTATTGCTATGCCCCTCCTGAAATTTGCATATAAAAACTTGTGACGCGTTTTGAAAATGAGATAATAGGATATATATATATATATATGAGTAAACTTATGTGAAATTGTAAAGTTATGATTCTATACATGACTAGATCAACATAATAATTTTATATCTTGTTCTTGCTGCTGCTGTTCTTATTGTTTGTTTATTATCACTGCAAAATGCTATGGTATGTCTTGGAATTGGAAATTATCCTTTCTTAACTATAATGTCTTATTTTCTCTTTCAATTATTGCTATGCCCCTCCTGAAATTTGCATATAAAAACTTGTGACATGCATTTTGAAAATGAGATAATAGGATGTATATATATCTATATACATATATATAGATAATAGTGATAATTGTACAAGTTATGATTCTATACATGACTAGATCAACATAATAATTTTATATCTTGTTCTTGCTGCTGCTGTTCTTATTGTTTGTTTATTATCACTGCAAAATGCCATGCTATGTCTTGGAATTGGAAATTACTTGTTTCTGTAAGTAGTAGGAATAAATAGATCCTGTAAACTGGAAAGTCTTTCTGTGATTATTACCTAATCATTCATTTATATAAGTGCAAAATATTTTTCCCAACTTGCGGTTTTTTGACTATTTGGTGTGCCTTTACTTTGTTTGTGCTGACTGTTTTTTGGAAAGTTCTAAATGGGCACATAGATTTCATGAATCTGTTTTAACAGGCAGTTTTTTTTTTTTTAAATTCTGTTTTTAATTGTGGTTTTCTCGTGGAAAATTATAATGTATGCTATTTTTTTTATTTTTTTTTACATTTAGATTTTTCACATTACATCCACGCCTTGAGTTCCTTTGATGATTTATTATATCAAGTATTTTATGGTTTATATATGTGTCTTTCTCTTTTTCAAAAATTCTCTTCTATCATGATGATTTACTAGCTCTTCATCATAAAGTTTCACATTTTGAGTTAAAACTTGAGTGACCATTTTGATGATTTATTCATTTCGTTGCAAGTTAGCTACCTTCTAATGTTTTCTTACATACCTGTTCCATTGGGAGATGAATCTTGATTATATGCTTTCTATATCTTATCCAAGGTATGTTTGATTTTTTTTTTCCTTGCTTTGATTTCTTTAACTTGTTCTTTGTATTTAATTTGATGTACCAACATCTCATATACTTCCTTCCAAATCCGTTGCTACCTGTATATTATTTCCTTTCATAATTATATCATTGTTTGAAATAAGGTGAACATTACAACAATTACTTGGTAGCTTTTTCTAACATATTATCACATTTTATGCTTGTTGAGCATGGCATCTGTGCTGTATTCAATTCTCTGAGCTGTATCTTCAATTTTACACGTCTGGTTTTCTGATAGCAATTGAAAGCGGGTTGGCCAGTTCATTGCTCTTTATGTTGTTAACTTTGGGATGTTGGAGAATTTTCCAGGGTAGAAGGGGGCACCTCGATAGTTGAGTTTGAGACTTTCGCTTAGAACTCTCAAGTTCAAAGCATGGAGATGGGACAGAGCTGCCTCTCTTCTGTACCTTAAGGCCAATAGGGTGCCGTTTATATGAAAAAGGAAAAATTACCTCCCTTTGACCGTGGAGTGCCACTTAAATGCTCTGGCTTTCCTAGATCCATTTATTCATTTTATCAGGGGTCTATATGTGCCAGCCGAGACACAAACATGCACATGCATACTTTTCAATATTTCTTCTCTTTGTCATGTCCATTTTACACAGACTCTTGTTATAGCTGGAATTATTATAAGTTCAAATTTCTTATGTTTAAATATTTTCATAGGCTTTTACTTCAATATTGAATCTTCATTTGGCCCATGTTCATTATCTCAATAACTTGGGAGTAGGATGCTATGTTTAGGCAATTGAGGAATAATTATGAACATTTTACGTTAATATATCCTAAAATCTCTATTAAGATTATGATGTTTCCTCATGTGCGAGCTTATGCTAATGGTTGCTCGAAAGAATGTCTTCTGATGTCATTTGTGCACATTTTAGTGCCTGTTTTTCTCGGCCTCTCGTTATACCCGTAAGAATCTGTTTCATTCTGTTTATACTCTTGATCCAGCAACAGTTGGTGGTCTTCAAGCATGTTCGTTTCTTTCTTCTGGATGATTTGATCCGTATTCCTCTTACATATTGCATTATCTTGCTCACATAAGATTTTCTTATTGTACTTGTCAATAGTAATCTTACTGCCTATTTCATCTTTCTATGAGAATAGTTTCCTGATGAGATTTGGGGTGATACTGTATTCTACACAGTTCATCAAGAAGATTGAAATGAGTGAAGGTGAACTCATTCATGTGCTTTGGAGCATGACAGTGATATTAACAATGACAAATCCAGTTTATTGGTTGCATAACTTAGTCTAAATGCTTTTTCTTTTCCTTTTTCTGTAATTTGATATTATCTGTGCTGATCCTTGGATTCTTTTCAGTTATTTCAAGACTTCGTTTTGCTATCAAATATCATTGAAGTTTCCATTTTGCAGCTTATGGTGCTAATAAACATTGTTGATTCTAATTTGTTTTGCACAGATTATGTCATCCGTATTAAGGAAAACCATTGGACTTAAACAGCTTTTCAATTTTTGAGCAATGAATGGGTTTGATATTTACCTCACTTTTTTTATGGTTGTATGTTTGACTGTTTAATCAATGTAAAATAGATGATTTCTCAGTAGTTTTTGCTGTTGACATTATTCCAATGTTTTTGTTTGATTACCTTCTATATTTTATGAAATAGTATTTTCTTGGGGAGAAAAAAAGTTTGAGTTTTAATTCAATGCTGTTTACTAACTTAAACTTGTTATGGTACTTTTATTTATCCTTTTTTTCTTGTTATGGTACTTATATTTTTTCTTTCAATTATTGCTATGGCCCTCCTGAAAGCATATAGAAACTTGTGACACGCATTTTGAAAATTAGATAATAGGATAGATAGGGTAAACTTCCTTATGTGAAATTGCAAATTTTTGGTTCTTTACATGAATAGATCAACATAATAATTTTATATTTTGTTCTTGCTGCTGCTATGCTTATTGTTATGTTTATTATCACTACGAAATGCCGTGCTATGTCTTGGATTTGGAAATTACTTGTTTGCGTAATTAGTAGGCGTAAAGAGATCCTGTAAGTGGGGAAGTCTTTCTGTGATTATTACCTATATCACTCATTTATTTAAGCACTACATATTTTTCCTAACTTGTGGTTTTTTAACTATTTGGTGTACCTTTACTTTGTTTGGGCTGATTGTCTTTTGGAAAAGTTCTTAATAGGCACATAGATTTCATGAATCCGTTTTAACAGGCAGTTTTTTTTTTTTTAATTCTGTTTATAAATTTGCTTTTTCTTATGGAAAATTGTAATGGTATGCTTTTTTTGTTTTTTTATATATTCTGCAAATTACTTCCACGCGTTGAGTTCCTTTGATGATTTATTATATCTAGTACTTTTTGTTTTGTATATGCATCTTTCTCTTTTTCAAACATTTACTTCTATCATGATGATTTACTAGCTCTTCATCATAAAGTTTCAGAATTTGAGTTCAAACTTAGTTGACCATTTTGTATTACTTGAGGGAAGCTGAACGCCATGATTGATGATCTTTCCCAGAAGAAGTGCTGGAAATCGCTAGAATCCCCAGGTAAAGCATTCGGTAGATTCTATCTGGCATATCCCATTTATATTTAGATATTGTTATTGTGATATGCTTTTAGGAATGTGATATTGGTTGTATATAGATTCCTGTTGATGTCAAGGTTGGATGAAGGTTTGTATCTCTAGCTTCATTGATCCTCGTAAGAGAATCTGTACTGAATGAAATTAATTACTAACATCCTCGTGAAAGTAAATTTCATTATACTGTTCTTTTTGGTTGTTTGCACCCTGACTAGTTCAATGGTTTGATCAATTCCAACTGTGGATGATGTGAAGCCTGTAACTCATCTTCTTGCTGTTGATGTCTCATAAAAAAATGGGATAAAGTTGCTTCATGAAGGAATTCATTATCTGGTTATTCTTTTACGTCATGACTTTTGCTTTGATTCTTGTTTGATTTTGTGGTGTTATTGTTATCAGCACTACAAATTATTGATGGTCTAGCAATGCTTGCACTGTTTTCCTCATTGGTGGATCCAAAAATTGCCCGTGTTAGTGTGCTATTTAATTCTAATCAGGATGCTGATTTGCTAAGTATCCTATGTTCTGATGACCTGTGTGATTATTGCAGCCTTATATAGGTTTCCTAAGTTAAATGTTTTTATAGGCTTTTATCTCATTATAAATTGAATTTGGTAAATATGCTTTGCAGTCGCAACTCTAATCTGATATTACTTGCATTATTGCTGTTATTGCAGTCATAAGAACGAGGTATTGGAGTTTTTAGATTAACTATGCTTAATTAATGAGCACAATTACAGTCTTAGAACTCCTGCAGCTGCAGAAAGCACTCAAGCATTCATTGACATGATCTTGAAACATGCTGAGGCAAAGAACTATCGTCTAGGGCATATGAATCCTCTCTATCTGAAACTTCTGATCTGAAGTTGAGAGAACATGAATAAGGGACCATTAGTTTATTTTTTTTCTTGCTTTTATAATGTGTTCTACCCCCCCTTGATGCTTTTATTTTTTTAGTGTGGCAGATTTTAATCATTTATTGTTACTTTTCTGCATTTTGTTTTGGCAGATATGAATGCTTCCGTAGAATTCTGATTTTAGGTGTGTGAAATCATACCCATGTGTTTCCACATATCCCTAGATGGAGAAAGTTTCCTTTTCATTTTTTCTTTTAAATCTTATCCTGGGGGGGGTCAGCAATGAATTTCCATGCATCCCAAGAAAGTTCCTTCCAAGAAATTCCTTTTTTTTAACTGTTTCTCCTCTCTATTGCTTTTTCTGTATTGTCCTGGCAGTTGGATATTGATAGTTTATATTAATACACAGGTTTCCATGTTGCTTTCTATTGTATTTCTGCTTTCTGCCACTAATAAGTACATTGCTCTACTATTTTCCAAAGCACTCCCTGAAAGTCTTTGGGCTTCATGTGTTCATCAAGCTTCAATTAGGATTCATCTTATCTCCCAATTCTTTCGTAATATGCTCAACAATTTGTAGGCTTTGGGGTAGCATGCCACTTACCATCATGTCTGTCCCTCAGCTGCATTGTCAAGGTAAAATAGCATGGCAAGTTGTTTGCCAAAGGTTTACAGCAATATTTTGCTTGTAATTATCATAAGTTTGGTGCTTTGGTGAATTTTTATTTAAAATGACATGCTTGTTGTTCCAAACTCCATGTTAAAATTTCAAGCTATTTGACATACATAGGTAGAGTTGAATTGCGTCCTGCTGCTTTCCGTTCTCAAGAAAGATCTTGCACGCAAGAGACTCATTCTGAATTAGGTGCAGACTTCTTGATCAGGTTTAATTATGATATTCGCAATATTAGATGCTCTGGTGAATTCCTGCTTCCTCTAGAGTTGATGCAACTTGTGGAGTCTTGCCAACTCCTCTTTCTGTTTGCTTTTTCTGGCTTTTATTTTTGTGCACCTCTTCTGTATTACTATTTGGTGATAACTAGGATTGTTGGTTTTTATCTAATGCTGCAGATCTTCTATGTATTAGAGCACCTGCTATTTCACTTTTTGGCTTCTGAATCGTTATATTTCCTAGCTTTATATTTACTTTATTCTTCTTTTATCTTGCTGCCATGTGCGTTAGGCAGCTGTAGAGAAAAACATTTTTGACAGTCACTTTGCGCCATTCTACAGTATAAACAGGTTCTTTTCTAGATTTCAGGATATTAGAGGGTCTGACGATAGCTGTGATTCCATTGACCTCAGGGGTATTAAATTTTAAGGTACGTAATGTGATTTTCGCTATCTTTCTTTCCTACTTTGATATTTCACTAGCTTGATTTTGCTGCAGATTTTAGAACCATAAGATCCATATCATCATAATTTTGCTTACAAGCCTCAAAATCCTTGGACTATGGCAATTATGCGTCTGCTGCAGATTTACTTTGTTTATTTCTTTCATTGAGTTTATCAATTGATCCCATCATGATTTTGGATTATTCTCTAATACAACTCGAGTTAATTACACCACTATATTTGATCTCTTATCATTTTTCTCAGGGTGAGCGATAATGCATTGCAAGCTGCTAGAGAGTTCAGCTCAAGCGTTTTTGATTCATTGAAGGTTTGAATTAACTATGCTCTTCTCATCTGCATTTTTTGGCTTCCTTGATGCCCAAGATTGGATTTAAAAGTCTCTCGTGTCACAGGTTGGAGTGCAAGTTTGCTTTTTCTCATTTCACGGCAAAAGCATGAAAATGCTTGTGGTTGGAACATAGGTTTTTTTTTTTTTTTTGTTTGTGTTTGACTCATCACTCGCTTTATTGCTTACATTTAACTGCTTGAGATAGTTTCAAGACCTTTTATGGTCTCCACTCTCCAGTATGCAGCCATTAATATTTCTTGGTTTCCTAATGTTTAGAGCTATGACATCCTTGTAGGTCAGTTAATCAAATTATTACTTTTTTTATATTTGAGTCTGTCAAGAATTGAATGTTGTCAACTAAAATTAAGAGTCTAGCATGCTACCGGTAGACTACATGACTAGTAACCACTTAATCACTTTTGTTTCTTGTATTGTGTTTGTCTTGTTGAAGTTTCTCCTTTTAGAGTTAGTCATTCTGACTAATAGTTCTGTCTCAAAACTATATGACAATTTTTTACAAAAGGAAGAATTGGTTATAATTTGAATGTCATATATAATCTGCTTTCTATGCTAGGTCTTGAGATGTAAATGTTGTCCACTAGAGCATATTTACCTCCATTCTATCTATAAGAATATTATATGCCCTTGTGATATATATTACTTGCAATATCCTCTGATAAGTTGCAGGATGTTTATGTAGTTCTGTGTATATATTTATATATGTTTTTAGGTTCAGATGCATCGAATTAAGGACTCTGGTGCAATAGTAAAATAATTATATCTGCTTTATGAGTGTAACTTTATGTTAAGTACTTATTTTCTTTCCCCTTTTGTTGGTTTTTATGTCTTAGCAGGATTGTATGCTGTGATCTGTCTAATGTTCAGTTATCAAAAGTTCTTCAAAATGTTGCTCTGCCGCGAGGTTCCTGTACTTGTTCAAAATGTTGAATTTTTGTTATTATTCTGATATTTTCTTCATGCTTGCGTAAGTTTTATATAGTCTTATGTGTAAATATCTAGATCCTCTGTTCAAATTGAGCTTGGTGTAAAAATCTGTGGGACACTTGCGCAATTTGTTTGCCATCCTTTAAGAATTTATTGTCTCTGATCTCTTGACTTCGACAAAGTTTTTTTATCTGTTTAGTTTTTTTGGTAAGTATGTTCTTATTTGATCTGAGCATATTTACTGTTCAGTTGACAATTAA
>JBBYHM010398813.1:0-13511 GCA_038381775.1 Adansonia rubrostipa | reverse complement strand
GTTGATATGTTGATTAGAATAATATTATATTTAGTCTATGATTTTACTTTGATTTAAGTTTGATAATAATTATTTTTGCTTGTTTCCATGACTTTTTATGTCAAAGCGTGTATATATTTTATGTTTTTCACCTTGCCAAATCTGGTTGGAATTGTCCATGATGATTTTGTGCTTATTTCTGTCTTAATTTCATGGTTTTTCGATTATTTTATGGTGTTAGTAAACATAGGGATTAAATTGTAAAATTTGTAAAAGTTTTTTATGACATTTTGGTCGAGAGCTTTGTAAACCATGAAATTTCTAATTTGTGTGTTTGTAAACATGTTTTAGTTATTTTTAACACTTAGGGGTCATTTTGCAATTTTAAAAAGTTTAAAGACTAAATTGCAAAATATGAAAAATATGTTTTATGGCAAAGGTGCTTGGCTGAACCCTCATATATATTTTTTGCTATGACTTTTGTATTAATTTTCAATTGATTTATTGATTTTTGGTGAGATTTTGTAGTTTTTTAGGGACTTAATGTAAATATTAGAAAAGTTTAAGGATTATTTTGCAAAATGTTGAAAAATTTTGTTTCACGGCCATGATATTTGGCTAAATCTTCATGAATATATTCGCTGTGTTTTTCATGTTTATTTTCACATGTTTAATGATTTTTTTAGTGCTTTTTATATAGGGACCTAAATGCAAAATTAAAAAGTTTAGGGACTACAGAGCAAATTTCAGTATTTATGGGTAACATGGTTATTTTTATCACATTTAAATATTTTTATTATTCCTATGGTCTTCCATAAGGATATAGAAATTTTCAAAACCTTTCATATTCTCTCAGTTTTTCGTAGGGTATGAAATGTAATTTTTAAAAGTTTAGGGGCTTTATTGCAAATCATGCATTTTAAGTCAATTTTGACATGTTAATTTCGACCTTTAAGGTAGAAAAATCATTTCATCATCATCTTAGTGTCCTTTTGGGTTATTGGGATACTTTCATGTCGAAGGTATACCTAGAGGCATTTTGTTAACTTTCTCACTGGGATGTTTTTATGCCAAAGCTGAATGTTTAGAATTGGTTCAGCCTTCCTAGATCATTTTAAAGTCCATTGGGATTACTAGGATACTTTCAAGTCGAAGGTATACCCTAGGGGCATTTAGATAATTTTATTTTGAATCGAGTCCCAGATGGTAACCGAGATGCTTATATGCCAAAGGTGCATATTTAGGATAGTTTTGTTATTTCATCATCATTTTAATGTCCTTTAGGGTTACTAGGATACTTTCATGTCAAAAGTATACCTTAAAGGTATTTTGGTAATTTTTTTTACGGGGATGCTTTTATGCTGAAGGTGAATATTTAAGATTGGTTTAGCCTTCTAAGGTTATTTTATTATTCGTTAGGGTACCGGGATACTTTCATGTCGAAGGTATACCCTAGAGGCATTATGGTAATTTTCTTCAAGCTGAGTCTTAAATAAGCCCCGGGATGCTTTTAGGCCAAAATGAGCATATTTAGGATAGGTTCGCCTTTTTTCAATCATTTTTGAGTCCTTTAAGGGTTGCTGAGATACTTTCATATAGAAGGTATACCTTAAGGGTATTTTCATAAATTTGCATTAGAACTATATCTTATATGAGTACTAGCATACTTTCACGTCAAAAGTACGCATTAAGAATATGTTCATCATATTAGGTAATTTCTAGGTTATAGAGTCAGTGTTTTTTAATAATAAAATTATTTTTACAAATAATGCAATGTCTCCTAATTAAATTAATACATAGGATTCCTACCAGAATATGTGAGAAATTTTATGGATTATTTTAATAACAAGATATCCTTTTCAAATAGGAAGTCAGGATTTTTTAATTTCATGAAAATAAAACCTTTCATTTTTCGTATGGTTCTCCAGCAGGATACGATAGAGAATTCGTGTCCAGTTGGTTCCTCGAGAGGGTACGAATAATTTTGTGATTTCCAAAAGCATTAAAACTCGACTTTCTCAGAATAATAAATTTCTTTAATAAAATATTATGAGAATTATAATTAAATATCAAATATTGGAACCAAATAAAAATCAAAATTTAAGTTAACATGCGATTAACGCGGTATCGATTGCCGGGCATCACGAGAAGGTGTGATTGTGACCAACTCCTGGACCCTTTCACGCGATTTTTGATATGAGCGCAGACCTTGAAATTTGTTTTCTAGGTCCTATTGGGTCATTTCTAGGTTATAGAGTCAGTGTTTTTTAATAATAAAATTATTTTTATAAATAAAGCAATGTCTCCTAATTAAATTAATACGTAGGATTCCTACCATAATATGTGAAAAATTTTACGGATTATTTTAATAACGAGATATCCTTTTCAAATAGGAAGTCAGGATTTTTTAATTTTGTGAAAATAAAACCTTTCATATTTCGTAGGGTTCTTCAGCGAGATACGATAGAGAATTTATGTCTAGTTGGTTCCTCGAGAGGGTACGAACAATTTTATGATTTACAAAAGCATTAAAACTTGACTTTCTCGAAATAATAAATTTCTTTAATAAAATATTATGGGAATTATAATTAAATATCAAATATTGGAACCAAATAAAAATCAAAATTTAAGTTAACACGCGATTAATGAGGTATCGATTGCCGGGCATCACGAGAAGGTGTGATTGTGACAAACTCTTGGACCCTTTCATGCGATTTTTGATATGAGCGCAAACCTTGAAATTTGTTTTCTTGGGTTTCGTAACCCTAAAAAATATGAACTCCATAGGTCTCCAATTTCACCTGGGTAAAATAAGATTGGTGGCAACTCCAAAATAAATGGTTATTTCGTAATAATTATTTAGAGAAGTCTAATGAGCGACTCATCTCGGCAATTCAATGCCTAGGTAAAAAAAATAATATTCATGAAGATGTGGACCTCTAAAAATAAAAGGAAATAATGATATATATAGATATTTATATAGAAACAATGGATACATTTTTCATTTTAAGTTGGGCTAGTCAGGATTCATGTCCGGGCCATGTTGCGACATTCATTAACCAAAACTTTTTATTTATTCACTCAATTGTGGCTTACAAACCACATTTACATGATTCAAAAAAAAAGTAACAAACAAGATTGCTTTTGCAAACACTTTATTCTTCTATCTGTGTTAATACTTATAAGGAATCCTTTTAAATATTGATCATTGTTTCTGAACCTTATATTTACAAAACCCAATAATTAGCCTAAAAAACTATCTTCATGACCACTTCAATGCTCTTTGGCATTCTAATCCTTCCAATAATGTGATGGGAGTTTAGCAGCAATATTTAACCTTGGTTTAACTCGGATTACATCAGCATCAAGTAGATTTTGAACTTTTCTTTTGAACTCATCACATTTTTCTATAGAATTCCCTCTTAATCTCACATGGTATTCCTAATGTGCATTGATTTCATAATATTTAGGATGAGAGGGTTCATAAAGAAATGTTTAGATGAGCAATCAACTGATCTGTGAACAAAAAAAAAGTACAATTTTTTATAGGTCAATGGGAGCGAATCGAATTTACTCTCTTGTAGTCTTCTCTCAATAAAGACACAAGAAGATGCGAGGTAGTTTTAGGAAGATTAAAAGGATTAGAGGGCAAGCTAATCTGTGTTGATGCAGAATTGGGTGCCTTTACTTCTCTCATATCTAACAGGGCACTCGATTCAATTTTTAAGTCTTTAAGTGTTAATTTCAACATTTGTTCCTTTACCTCTCAGATCTCATGCCTTATTTCTCTAACTCTCCTTTCAAACTCTCGACCCTTTTTATCAGTCTATTGAGCTGATTTTTTGTTCCCTGGATTTCATGTCAGTACATTTATTCAATGCACTCTAACATGCTGATTGTTGCCTCTAAATGATCATGCATGTCTTGATCCTTAAAATACAATGAATAGAATAGTTTTAATATATTATAGAAATTACAAATGCATGAGCATATAAACAAATAATAATGTGAACATTACAGATGTAACAAAATGCATGAATGAATTTACTAGTTTTCATGGGATATGGATGTCCTGCCAAAAATTTAAAATCCTTCATAATATAACAATTATTGTGAGAAATAAGTAAAAATAAAATCTACCATAGAAAACACAATGTACACTTACATATATCAAAAGAATCAAATTATAAGAGTAAAAGGCTAAAAGTGTTCCACCATCTGTACCTAATTCGGTAACTTCTAGAATCAGGTATAACTCTAACTAGGTGAGGCCCTTACAGTTCATTACATGAAGTTTGGGTTGAACATCTAAACTGATTCTTAAATTACTCCCCGTGTCTTAAAAAAACTAACAAGGTACCTTAATCCTTACCCATCGCGGGTTGGAAAGGGTTCAATTCCAGTGAAGGTATTTTCCATGCCATAATGAGGCTAACACCCCAGACAGGCATAGGGATTTACATCTAGTAGGTTTCTTGCTGGCCTAGACAGAGGCTAACATCTTAGAAAGTAGAGCTACTTCACCTTCTCCTAAAATATTGTGAAGCCTATGTCTTTCCTATATGCCTGGAGGAAAGTCTAATAGTATGAGTGTGCATTGTGTGTAGAGGAATGAACAAACCTGTTAGGACCTTACAATTTCAAAAATAATAAAAACCTATCCTAAATGCCCTATAAAAATAATGCCGCAAAAAAAACAAAGGGGATAGTGAAAAATATGAACAGTATATACTAGAATTTCCATATAAATAAAAAATATAACAAAAAATTTTGTTTTAAAAATATCAAGAATTATAGTTGAATACCAGTTGAGATCAAATTAATCAAAATTTAGTTAACATGTGATTAATTTTAGGCTTAACATTTTGAGTTGTCCCTAACGGAGTCGTCAAGCTATCACAACATGGTTAGGATACGAATTCTAACTAGTCGGACTTAAAAGGTGAATGTACGCGTCATTCCTATATATATCTATATACCATTTTATTTATTTTAAAGGCTGTATCATTATTATTTTTCCTTATTTTTGGGGACGAGTTGTCAAAATAAATCACTTACTCGACTTAACCATAAATAGTCATATGACATGACTATTTATTTTTCTTGGAGTCACCAACAATCTATTTTAGCTAGGGGAGATTGGTCACCTAGCAGATTTCATATATTAAGAGTTATGAAACCCTAGAAAATAAACTTCAAGGTCTACACTAATACCAAAGATCACTTAAAAGGGTTTGGGATTCAATTACAATCATGAGTAAGGATCGATCCTTCTCAAACACCTAGTAATCATAACCTTATTAATCACATGTTAAATTATAATTCCCGTATATCAAAATAAAATTTTATGAAATAAATTCGTTATTCCATATAAGAAAACCAGGTTTTTAATATTTTTGAAAATTAAGATATCTTGCATACCCCACTAGAAGATAAGGGAAACACGAAAGTTTCATATAAAAATAATTTTAAAAATGCATGAAAAAATCCCCAAAGGCCTATGAAGCATTTGGCCAAACTTATATGGGCCATAAATAATTTTTTATTTTTTACAATTTAGTCCCTGCATAGCATAAAACATAAAATCAAACATCTAACATATCCAAATCAACACAAAAATCACATCAGAATTTACAAGGAAGGTTTAGCCAAGTGCCTTTGGCTATGGAACAATTTTTCACCTTTTACAAATATGCTTCTAAACATTTTAAGATTGCAAAAAGGGCCTTAAATGGTTAAAAATGCATAAAATGCATTTAAACATGTCAAAAATACATGAAAAACACCTATAAAGGTCTCAACATGGATTCGGCCAAGCTTAGATGCTTGTGGAAAAATTTTTGCAATTTTTACAATTTAGTCCTTAGATTTTCTATAATTACAAAATAGCTTAATAAATCAAAATATCATGAAATCATCCAAGTTAGGCTTGGCCAAGGCATTCAAAAATTTGGGAAAATTATTTTTAAGCTTTTACAAATTTCGAATATTACGAAATAATCTAAAATACCATGAAATCGAGCATAAATAAATAATCAAAAGGCCTTAATCATTTTCAGTCAACATGTATTTCAATATTTTTTTCATCACTTATTTTCATGAATATCATTAAAAATACCTGTCATAATTTTTACCAAGTTTAAATATGCATATCATAGTAAATAATGAACATATCAACATAAACCAACATGAAAATATTTTAAAAATATATAAAAATATATACATGAAAATAACAATATTTCTATGAACAAAAACAAATTATCTTGATGAAAATCAACATATTATCAATAAAAATCAAATATAACAACAAAATAAAAAAATTGTTCATAGCCATCATACTTGGCCTTTCAACATGAATTAAAACCTATAAGCACAAGCATGATTTCAGCATAATAAAAGGCAGAATCAAGCATAAAATAAAATTTTACAAGAGACTTGAAAACTTGAGAAAAATTTATGTTTTTAGTGTTTTTATTATGGAAAAGCTAAGGTACCCAAAATAAGGTACCCAAAATGAACCAGCCTTCCCCTATTTATAGGGGAATGATTCGACCAAGGGGGAAAAAATCCCTTAGTTGAGAGCCTTCTAGGTTTGTCTTGAATTTTATTTTTATACTATTTATTTTTTTTGTTAAATTTATCTTTTTATATTTTTTTGTATTTCGATTTGATTTTGTTTAATTGATTTTGTCTTTTTATATTGTCGTCAAACCTTAGTCAAAAAGGTAAGGCATGAGTCATGTAGGCTAGGTTTAGATTTAATAATGATTTTGATGATATTAAACTTAATGATAAAATCTAATCTTAATTAATTAATTCTCGTATAATTGAATTATTAAATTTTGAAATTGAGCATGATTATTGATATATTTTGAAAATGTATGAAAAATAAAATTCTAATTGCAAATTTCATCAAAAATGAAAGGGGATTAAATTGTAAGAAAAGTGATAAATTAACAATTTTAATTACGAATTTAACCATATAAAAGGCCCAACAAAGTATTCATATGAAAATTTTAAATCCAAAAAAAACAAAAATAAAGATTTTAGAGAGATAAACCATTACTAGGCCTCGTGAAAAATCCGAAAGGCCTAATTGGGCTTTGCTGGAAAGTTAATGGGCTAGGTGAAAAAAAAATTAGGTTTGTTGGGCTTTTAGAGAATAAAGTGGGCTTGGTAAAAAAATCAAAAATCTGTTTAGAAAGCTTGTTGAGAACCAAACAAGCTTATTGGAAAAATTTTTAAGTTTTAAGCCCATTAAAGAAATTTGTCCCCAAAAATTAAAGAAATAAAATTTTCTTATAAAAATTCCAAGTGTTAAAGTCTAAAGGAGATTTTGAGAAGTCTATGTCTAAGAAAAAAAATTAAAAATTTTAAACTCGTAAAATATTACAAGAAAAATCCTTACAAAAGAAAATTAATATTTGAAAAAATGAAAAACCCATAAGATAAATTAGTGCATTAAAAATGAATTAATATAAATTTAATGTAAGTATTGAAAGAATTTTTAAAATTCTAAACTTAGTAAAATTTTACAAAAAGAAAAGTTTGTATTTTGGAACAAAAAAAAATTCAAAAATATGTTTAAATTAAAAATAAATTGAATTTAACACATTACTCGAAACATTAGTTAGTAGAAATAATAAGGATAAAAAATTAAAATATGAGCAAGTTTTTAGTAAAAAATTTCACGTTTTTAAAAAAATTTACAAGCAGGACACTCGCGCTACAGTAAAAAATTCAAAATTAAATATTATAATTGAAATTTGACGCCTGATAGTATAAAATGTCAATACATATTTTTTCTTGAATAATTTTGATTTTTCAAGGTAAGTATCAACATAAATACTAAACAAGTGTAAGTAAAAATATACGATGGCTGACTTTCTAAATTTTATAAAAAAATCTTAAAAAATTCTTAAAAATGGTAAATTCAACCATGATATTATCTATAAAAATAAATTTTAAAATTTATCAAGAAAATATAAAAAATATAATTTTTCCCGTGAATATTCATCATTTTCTATTTGAGATTTATTCTTTAGAACATTTGAAATTACACTTTTTCTATTGCACTTGCATGCGGCCACTTAGGCATGGTTAAAAAGGTTTTAAAATTTTTAATCTTCCTGAAGGAAGTCGACCTCTACTGAGGCAACTATCGCTAGGTTCTCAATCTCAGATATTTAGGATTATAGAAAAAAAGGCCAAACGAAATTAGGTATTTAGAAAAATTAATTAGAATAATTTTTTTTTTTTACAAATACATTATTAATGTTTATTTTTAAGAAAACCATCATAGCCCAAAAATTAATTATTTGTAGCTACACTATCTTTTTCTTTTATAGAAATTGACATAATGCATGTTGCACATAATGAAGTAATGAGTAAATGAATGAGATTATATAGTAATAGATGGATATTTCATCACAAAGACAGACAAATGATGGTGGAATTTTTACTGCAACAATTACAAAATATAGAGGTCAGAGAGTTTCTTATGTTTAAGGTTTATCAAATGAATGGGCATCCAAAGGAGGTGTTTGGTCTGTAATTTGTAATTTTTGATATATAAATATTTTTGTTATAATATTCATTAAATGCATTTATTTTTATTTTTATTTTTATTTTTATTTTGCTTTGTAGAAGAATTAAAACCATTATTACTCACAATCAATACCAGGGGCTCAACTCATTTGTTGGCTTGTATACCTATAAAATTGAATGATGACAAGTGTAATTGGATTCGTAGGTAAAAAGTGAAGCTTGAGTTTTTCACATGAAGGTGGCATTTGGACATATAATGATATATTGGTTAAAAAAATGTACCATGATGTTTTAGTTGGTTGGGATTAATTGATCATAGCATGAATGATAATTCTTGGAGGCTTGTAAGAATTGATAATATCTATTATTAAAAAAGACATGAAAGATTTATAAAACTGTGAGGAAATAAACTCATTAAAACGATGAAGACAAAGAAAAGAAAGATAATAAATATGATAAAGATGGGGAAGAAAACATTGAAAATGAAGAAAGATATGATCAAAATTATAAAGAAGATGATGAAAACGAAAGAGATGATGATAATGACAAAGATGATAAAGAAAAAACTAAAATAAATAGATGTTTTACGAAGGGATATGGGATTTGGTTTGTATCAAAAAAAGATGAATCTTTTTTATTCTATATATCTATCAGGTTTTAAAATGGCTTTAACATGGTAAATACTTCTATTGAAGAGTTATAGCAGCAACTAAGCATATGGCATGAAATGACTATAACATGGCGGATAGTTCTATTAAAGAGCTCTAGCAATAGCAAGAGATACAGTATGAAATTATCATTTTTATCATTCTTACAAAAAAACTAAACAAGAAATTAGTTTCATTGTAAAATCAAGCTAATTTTAAATATAAGAATAAAAAATGTCTTTATCATGAATATGAAAGTAAGAAAATGATAGCCTCAAGCAAATAAGCTTGAAACCAGGTTTCTGTCTATGAACCATAGTATACTAAGAGCATGTTCCATACTAGGAAATTTTGGGATAAGGTGCAATTTCACAATAAAAGACCTAAATATTTTAGGTTGACATACGCCACTAAAAATTATAAATTAGAATGTATGATGTGGATAATTAAAACATAATTATATTTAAAATTTTTCTTTGAAAATTATATTCTCTTTTTAAATAGTTTACCTTTACTCTACATGTATTTCACATGTACTTCTTCAGTTTCTTAAAAGGAAGAATTTATTTCTTATTTTAATATTTGAGTTTGTTATGTTGATATCAGGTTTAAATATTTTTAATCTCTTAAAATCTCAGTTGTTTTAATTTGTTTTAATCATATAACACATTTTTTTTTATTTTTTTGTTCTTTCTTCTTGGCATTGAATTTTTTATTTTTTATTTTTCTCTTGTTGCAACTCATTTTACAATATGGCAATGTTAAAGTTATATCTTATATGAGATTATTTGTTATTATTGTATATTAGTTTTTACCACTAATGGTAATAATATGAATCTATTTGAGTTTTGGGTGTTAAGTAATTGGGATGATGTTATGAAGTTTAGAGTTTAAGATGACCATAATTAAGAATTTTCAATGTCTTTGATTAAAGATTGTGAACTAATGATTAAGCATGTTGGTAGTTAAGATTGAGAAAATCAGCTGAGACTTTTTTGCTTGATTTTGTTTATTTTCATTTTTAAGCTTTTAGTTTTATAAAATCAGTTAGTTGGGTTTTTTAGTTCATGTGTTCTAACATGGTAAAAATATACACCATGTTATGGCAAAATATTTTTATTCTTTTTATTTGGTTTAATAAAAAATATTGATTAAGATGTCATAATTTTTATTTTAGTCTAATAGTAATAAATTTTAATTTTTAAAATTTAGGTCTTAAGCAATAATTTTAATGTTTTTACTGTAAACAAATTCATTTTAATATTAAATTGTTTTCCATTGATTTTTTTTTTAAAAATCAAATACTATATAAATAATAATGCTTGTAAAAATTACTAATGACAATAATAAAAATTAATTAATTTATTTTGTTACTAATTCATCAATGTCTATTTTTAAAAACTTACCACAGTCAAAAAATTAATAATTTGTAACTACACTATTTTTTTTTTTTTTTTGTAAAAATTATGCTACACATAATAAAGTAGTGAGTGAATGAATGAGACTATATGGTAAAGATGGACATTTCAACCCAACGACAAAAGGTGATGGAGATCTTATTGCAATATTTATGAAATATAGAGTTTTTTTTGATTAAGGTTGATTAAGTAAAAGGGCATCAAAAGGAAGTGTTTTTGTGTGCAAGTTATAAATTTTTTTTATATATAAATATTTTGTTGTAATATTCATTATATTACTAATTTAAAAGTATTTATTTTTTATTTTTTATTTTGCTTTGCAGAAGAATTAAGATCATTATTACTTACAATTAATACCAAGGGCTTAGTTCATTTAGTAGCTCGTGCACCTACAGAATTGAATGATGACATATGCATTTAGTTTCATATAATATATTGGTTGAGAAAATGTGCTAATAAATATTTTATTTAGTTGGAGATTAATTGAATATTTCATGAATGATATTTCTTGGAGTTTATAAGAATTGATAATATGCATGGTAAAAAAGATCCAAAAAAATATGCATGGTAAATAAGAAGCTTGTTACCTAGAAAAATCAAGCTAATCATAAATCTAAGAATTATATTTATCACAAATATAAAATTAAGAAAATGATAACCTAGAGCAAGAAAGTCTGAAATTAGGTCCATGTTAAGAAGTTTTGGATATGATGCTAGTCAATAAGAGATCTAGACACCAAATTTTGCCCAAGCAATTTTTAGAACACTCATATCTAAAATAATTTAGCCATTTTTAATTTGGGTTTGTTAGATTCGGATTAATTAGGCTTGAGTCATTTCAATTTAGGCTTATTTGGAAAATTACAAAAAAATGTATATAAAATAAAAATGAGTGGAGGCCACCCTTGTGAATATATAGCCCATGACCAACACACCAAGCATATGTTTTAGTTATGAAATCACAAAAACAAATAAAAAAGAAAGAAAAAAATAAGAAAAAGAAAAGAGGTCATTTTGACCCATACATGAAACATGACTTTATGACATGAAATAACAAAAATAAATAAAAAGCCAAAAAAGACCAAAGAAAGAAAGAACGAGTGGCATAGGTTTCAAACCCAGGCCACCTCTACAGAAAGGGTCACTTGTGACCCACACGCCAAAGCAAATTTTTGGTTATAAAATGACAAAAACAAATGAAAAATAAAAAGCAACAAAAAATACAAAAAAAAAAAGAACGATTGCCATGCTCAGCGTGGCAGCCGCTCAGCCATGGTTGCAGAACCAGCCACGGCAGCTTTTGCTATAGATCTGGTCCCCAAAACCACCAATCATTTCAACTTTTTCTTAGTGTATATAACCATCAAAGAAAAAAAGAGAAGAGGGCTAAAAAAAAATTTTTCAATAGTTTCAAGAAAAAAACAAAACACAAGCTTTAAAAAAAAATTAAAAATTCAAAGTGTGGTTTCTAATTTTAGAGGTTTTCGTGCTTATTTTGAGAATCCCAATAGTGAAAAGGAAGCTCAAAAAACACACTAGAGTTTGGGAACGATCCAATGATGGATGGTAGCCAAATATAAGGTAAAAGGTTCAAACTTCTCTTGTAGATAGAAAAATCTAAAAAGATTTAAGAAAATTCGACTTTGAATTTGGAAAGAGGAGGTCGAAAAGAGTCTAGAGGTGAAGTTTAAGAGCCAACAGCCACCGATGAGCAGCGATCGACAACTGGTGCGGTGGTCGATCATCGATTTTAAGGTTTTTCTTTTCCTGCTATGGTCTGGTTTTAGGATGAGAAAGAAGAAGAAGAAGAAAAAAAGAAAAGAAGAAGAAGAAGAAAGAAAGAAAGAAAAAAGGAAGGACAAAAACAAATTGTATGGTGTAGCTTGGTTCAAACCCAGGCCACCAATATGGGAAAAGAGTAAACTACCACTAAGTCACACCCTACCTTTAAGTGTAAAATGTCAACAAAAATGTAAAAAAGGTGTAGCGATGAGTCTTTTAATAATATTTGCATTTGATTTTTTTTTATCATATTTGCTTAGTGTGATAATATATGTCTATATATATATATACACTATTATTATTATTTTTTTGAAGACACACCCTAAGTTAGATTAAGATTAACCCAAATAATGGGATTAATCTCGGTCTATTATTTTTCACAAATTGACACTTTAATCTTGAGGTAATATTAAGCTACTTACGTTGGGATTCAAGGTTAAAATAAGCAAAATATTTTTTAAAATATAATATCCTTTTTAGTGTCAAAATTTGTTCATGCCTTGATCTTTGCTTAGAATCTTTGTATTTATCGCATGGGCAATGGGTTGTTTCATCATCCTAAACTACTCCATGGTTGTGTAGATGAGCTCGTGAAGCCCATGTCACTCATTTTTTTTCTGCCACGAGTATTCAGATGTCAATGGCTCGAATTTAGTAAGCCTGAGAAAATAAAAAATTCATCCTGTTTTATGCTGGCAACACTGTATTCATGACTTGAAAAATTATTTTTGAACCATAAACAATTTTTCATGAATTTTCTTACATTTTGCCTATAAGGCATTGAATCACTTTCCAATGTTGTCTTGCTTGCCCTTGGATCATTCCGGATGAAGGAGTTACGATTTTTTGAAGTTTTTTTGTCAAAAACCCCTAAATCAGCGATTCACATTATGTTTGGGCCTATTCGGCCCACCAAATTTTTTTTGGATTTTTTATGTTTTTTCACAAAAATTTCGTGAAATTCTCTTTTCGTAAAGGTATCTTTTGTGATTTAACGATTTCGTATGAGTCCGAAATGATTTTTCAAAGTCAACTACCCCACTTCCCATGCATATGCTACCAGTGTCAAACCAATCCCTAATGTGAAAAATATTTCCACCTAGAAGGCAATTTTCTAGGATTTTTGGAATAATTTTAT
>JBBYHM010398782.1:3185-13517 GCA_038381775.1 Adansonia rubrostipa | reverse complement strand
GGCTCAATCAACATTTGATTGGGGCTGATGGTGCTTGAATTCAGAGGCGTAGCCAAGGGGTAGGCGGAGGCGTCGACTTCCCTCGCTCTTGCTTGTATTTTTAAAATTTTTTAATTAAAAATAATAAAAAATTTATTTTTTATTTTGAAAATTTATTTTTTATTTTAAAAATTTATATTTTAATTTTTAATTTAACTTTTAATGTAAAATTTTTGACTTCATCGCTTGAATTTAATTCTCTTTCAGCAATGGTGACCACTGTCATATGGAGCCATGATTTCAGGCACAGCAAATCCGAGATCTTCTGATTCAATTTCTGATTAGAGCATGGAGATGGTGGGGATTAGGTTCGCCATGGGTTGACTATGAGGTCGGGTGGCCTGGAGAAGGGATTACGAGAGTGGTAGTAGCCACCTACCCCGACCTTGTCCTTTTCCCTTTCTCTCTCTCTCTCTCTCTCTCCATCTTTTTTTTTTTTCACTTCTATTTATGTTATTTTTAATTTATATATTGTTTTTTAATATTTTATTTTGCTTAATTTAAGAACCCAACCCAATAACCGATTGGGATATATCGAGTTAGGCATTGACGGTAGATAGATGACAGTTGGTCTTAGTCGTTATTTGATCTGAGAGAATAGGCGGCCAAGGCCAAGACCATAGGTGGAGACATTAATTTAGACCACATTCCCTAAACTTTTCTTTGTGCTTTGCAGCTTTGGCACTTTTTCCTTTTTACTTTGAAGTATTTTATATTATTATATGTTTAAGGCTTGCCAATTTCTTTTTGATTTTCCAGCTTTCTTTTTAGATTGGTTCTCTTCATTCTCACCAAACATTGCCTCCTATTATATGACCCAAATCCATTTTTCCCAAATACCTTTTTTATTAATCCCTAATAATTTAATTGAAAAGAATTTCAATTTATTCAAATGCGGATATCAAGGAATTATAAATGATCAAATTAATATTTTCCATAAATAAAAGATCACATAAGAAAGAAATACATAAGCCAAAATTCCTAAAATAAATTTTTTTATACTTATGATTTTGGATTATACAAAAATACATTTATCCTAAGATTAATTGAATTCACAAACTTTAAAATTGAAGTTTCGAAGATTCTAACCATCGCAGTTTAAAGGACAGCCCAAAATAAATTAATTCAAGGGAAAAACAAATTCTAGGTAGCTACTTCTTTAACTTATGTTTTTGGTTGATTTGATTTAAATTTTTGTTAATGCGTGATGGACAAAACACAAAAGTTTAACGCTAACAATTTATTCCCTAGTGTTTTTTTTTTTTTTTTGATGGAACCAAAATTATAGAAGTACAACGTGCTTCATGTCCCTTGACAATTACTGGGTCGTTGCTCAGCAAATTCTTACGAATATATATATATATATATATATATATATATATATAATTGGAAATTGAAAGATATAATTTCATGAATTATTTGTTGATTCCAGTCGATATTAAAAGTGTTCACGAGTTGGATCGCAGCCTGAAAAAATTTTAAATTTTTTATCAAAATCCGAATTTGATAGTCTCAAATCAGTATTTAAAAAGTATAATTTTATGTTAATATTTACATATTTCATAATCTTTTGAGAAGAGATATTTTCAAAAGTAAATTTAAATAAAAATATTATTTTATTATATAAATAGTGGTATGAGTTGGAGGGGTTGTTTGGTCCTTAAATAAGTCTAGTTGATATTTGTTCTCATGATACATTTTACTAAATTTTTGAATAATCTTTTTAATTAGTTTCAACTTTTTGTTTTTACGACTTTGTTTTCTGTTTCTAGAAGCAAAAACTAAAAAATGTAGTATGTTGGTAGGGTGTTGGATTCTTACTTCTAGTGATAAAAATTAAATCTTAATAATCACAATTAAAAAAAAAATCACGTTTAGGAGCAGGTTAAATAGTCTTATGTTTAGGAGCATGAGTAATGTCAATAAAACAAGTGATCTCTTAATAAAATGTTGAATTCTTTAATTTTAGTGATTTGAGATAAAAAAAATCCCATTTTAATCTTAAATATATATATATATATATATATAATGTCTCGTGTTTCACGTTTAAGAGTAATGGTATTATAATATTGAAATTCAAGGATTAATTAAATGATTAACATTTTTCATGTCATAAAATCATGTCTTGGTTTCTATGTCATTTCCCATTTCATGATCTGATCACTTCTTGGATGCCTTGATTATTAGTTTAACATATCACATTATATAGTTAATGAATTTAATTTGCTTTTGGCGTTCATGTTCCACAAATGAGTAATGGGCATTAGCTTTTGTTTTTTTATGTACTATATTTTAGGATAATAAAGTACATCGTCCAATATTCAAGATTTTTTGATATAAAATAAATTACAATTTGATAATAAAATATATGGTCCAATATTCAAGATTTTTTGGTATAAAATAAGTTGCAATTTGAACATAGATTAAGGAGACACAAATGATGAGATTTAAATATTAAATTTGTTGAATGTTAACTCTTAAATATAATTTTATAAATCAATTGACTTTAAGTCTAATATTTATTAAGATGTCATTAATTAATAATCTCCTTATGTAATTTCTCTCCCTTCTATATAAAGTGGGCAGGCAACTTTCCCCTTCCATCTTGACGTAGTGAGGGGAGGGAAGAAACAAAGGAAGAAAACAAAAATGGGGTTTCATCATCAGTTTTCTCTGCCGTTGATAGCAATGATGATAATTCTCCTGAAATCGATTTGCGGTAGACATGCCGTCCTAGTTAAGAGCAACGCTACTTACCAGTGCAATGGCCTCCTCAACGAATGCCGAATGAGCCAAGATTTGGAGATGGAGCTGGATTTCTTGATGGATTCTAACGTTATCAGAATCCTACAGACTGCAAGTAACACCCCTCCAGTTATACAAGCGCTTGATGCGAGCAACGCAGTGCAAATCTCATGCAGAGTTAATCAAATTTGCACAAGCCCAGGAGGTGAAAGAATTAGATGTAGAAACCAATTTGGTTGCCGAGGTTACTACCCGGTCACAAATAATTAATCCCCAGAAAATTTCAGTCTCGTAAATTTCAACTTCATATTCACCCAGCTTGCCACCTTTGCATACTCGTTTGTCTGTTGTTTTGCTTTTAATTTTATCCTTATATATATATATATATATATGGTTTTAACTTGTTCTAAATATATAATAATCCATGTCTCTGCATCTAATTCTACTTGTATATTCCTTTTTATTTTATAGATCTCTATGTTAAAATCATATTATTATTTTTTATTTCTGTTTGAGGCTAAAATGAATTAAAGCAAATCTTTGGAATTAAGATATTTCTGTATTATCAACAGATGAGATGATATGGTTGTTGGTAGGAAAGCAGACCTGGGATATACAATTGTCTTACCGTAGAATTGTGGCAGAGGACAGCCAAAGTTTGGAAACATTTTAACCAGCATTTTTAAAATTGAACCAATTCCGTATAAACTACTGACAAGTTGAATTGATTCATCTTTCCTATTCGAAACTCCACAAGCAAATTATAGATTGTAATTAAGTTTAACATCGGTATTACTATTCCGGTTTTTTATTGAATTTTTTTTCCTGAGTCAATAGAAATTTATCAAAAATCAGAGGTTAACAAACTAGTAAAGCTAGTCGGCACAAAACTGAGTTCAAGCAAATTTCAGCAAGCTGACCAAGGCTACCTATATGGACGAATACATCAGTAAACTAGCAAAGGGTTTTGATTGCATTCGCATCACAAATACATTAATTTATTGAAAAAAAAAAGTGTTATTAAAAAATTACTAAAATTTGCATCCATCAATTATGTTGGTGGAATGAAGTGAGTTTATAAAAAGAACTTATTAGATGAGTAGATGTTCTTTTAAAAATATAAAAGCACGTAATTGACACTAATGTTATTACCTTATTTAAAGTTTCTAAGTAATTTTATCAAGGAAAAGGCTTTGTACATTCATTTAATACACCATTTTACACGCTCACGTAATATATAAGTTTTTAAAATTCTATTGTAGCTTATAAAAATTTTAACACTTGTTATCAAAAATCTTTAGAATATATAAGAAGTCCTTTGCCAAAATTTTTCAATTCTAAGCTCAAGCTGGTCTATTTAAATCTGAATTACTATTTTTTTATTAAAAAAATTAATTTTTAATTAATATTTATATATTTTATAATAAAATTAAAAATATATATTATTTTAATGTAAAATTATTATTTTAGATCTATTCAAAATACAAATATTGAAACCGAACTGACCCCAGTTGAGCTAAACTTGTCAGGCTAGATTGTCTAGCCCGTGCTCATGTCTAGAATGTATATAGCACTTTCCTTTTATTAAAGAGTTGAAATCTAATTAATTTGAAATACCAACTTGATCAAATACTTTCGTTATTAATAATAGATTATAATAAGTATGGAATAAAAAATATTTATATATTTTCAAACTTTTTGTAAAATAATTTTTTTCAACTAAAAATATTTATGTTTTTCTTACGTGGCATGCTGAGTAATTTATCAGACAAATTATATACAATCTCAAGCATTTAATCAAGCCAAGTAGAAAATAAATATTTGGGAAGCTCAAGTTGAATCTAGTACCATTTTTTAAACTTGAGTTGAACTCAAAATAAAATTAAATTATTTGAGCTTAATTCAATTCGAAGTATTTATTCGATTTACATACTTAAACTCGTGATTGAGCTCGAGCTTGAATTTGAATTAATACTTTTTATATAATTTTTCTATTAATTAAATTTGATAAATCATGAAAAATTTTTGAGATGATATAACAATGAAAATAAAAAATCTAAAGCAACAATCAAATCCAAAATTTTCTATAACACAAAAAGAAAGAGCTCAACTCTCCAAAATCATGTGCTATTTCTTGTTCCTTGCTGGAAAAAAATAAATAAAATGAAATTTGTACAAATTGATTGATGCTACATATTGCGATTAATTTGACAAAAAATCAATATATAAGGGTAGAAGGAAAGACATGATGATTGCCACTGCATGGCTTCAAGGGCATGGATCACCTAACAATAATAAACATGATATATGAATATGATATTCTAATATTACACGACACATATGCATTTTTAAATTTTATATAATATGAATATAAATATAAAAAAATTTTAAAAATGATTATAATATAAAAAAATATATAAAAATAATCTGAATATATAAATTATTAGATCTAGACGTAGATAGACAAATGAAGAAAGAATCAAAAGCAGTCCTTGCGCATTGTCTTCTTCATTGCGCTGAATGCCTTTAGCTCCTAACTTAGTCTTTAGCTAGCAACAATCAAAATTCCTTTTTTCAAAACGCATGTGAATTTGGAGATGGATTGGATGCTTCTCAACAACGTTTAGGCAGCTAAGACCCAGAGCTGTTAGTGTACAACGCGTTGTAGTGAGAAGAAGAAAAATGGTTAATATTAAATTATAAATTACCTTTCTTTCTTTTTTTTCTAAGCTCAAATCAAGTACTTTTAATTATTTAATTAAAAAATATATTATTTTATAAAAACAATCTCAGCATAGCAGGGATCTCATCCTATTTGACCCAACTGAAGCTCACAGTAGGATTGATCCACTTCTAAACCATTTGAAGTTAAAATTGGCTTGCTAGTGATTTATTTTTGACGTTTTTCCATTCAATTTTCATTTAAGTGTACAGTTGAATTTATAAAATTTCTTTAAAATATTAATTATAAAAAATAAAAATAAAATTATTAAGAGAATAAATTAAATAATTAAATTATATTTTCATAAAATCTCGTGAAATAAATATTTAAAAAAATTGTAAAGGAGAATTTTTAAGTTTATAAAAAGTAATACTAAGCCCCCTACAAAACGTTGGCGGACTCTCAGAGATTATTTTTATGATGAGCATTAGTTCTAAATAATTACAAAAGCATATAATAAAATTAATTTGTATTGATTAACATCGTAAATAAGTTATTCAAGCAAGTTTCATTATATTGATCTTATAAAATTGTGCATTTCGACCATCAATTACACTTTAAAAAAACTTTTATGATATACATTACGTAATTTATAAATAATGGCCTTCAACATATATTTGTTTTAATCTTATTTATTTTTAAAATTATCATCACTAATTTAATATTGTTGTATTAATTAATATTATATTCTTAACATATATTCAAAATTAAAAATTTATCTAAGTAAATAGTTTTAGTTTGACCCACGGCAACGCGTGGACAACACTCTACTGTTAGGTAAAGATCTCTCAACCAATAATGAGAAAACAAGAAAAGAAGGATTCGAGATTGGTTATCAACCACAGCACTAAAGCCTTTGCTAATTGAATTCTAAAGTAAGTAAAAAAAAAAAAAAAATCCCTTAAAGAGCCGTGCGTAGCTTTCAGGATAGTATTGTTTTTTGAGGGATAATTATTGTGATATGAACAAGTAGAGCAGCAGGCAGGTCTAAGTCTGAAAGTTGAAAACATGTCCTCCGCTAAACAACTTGGGATCAGTTGGGACGGTGAATTAATGGCTGAAGCAGTCAAGGTATTAGTTAAAACTTTTCTATTAAATTAGTGTATGTTTTTAACATAAAGTCGCTCTTATTTAACTAGTCACGTTGGAGACAAAAAGGTAATTGACCGAAGTTCGCTTCCGTTAAGTTGGATAATTTTGACTTTTGAGTATAAATTTAACCTTTCGGCTTGTCTTTAATTTGGATTTGTTGGAATTTAAATATATTTGTCCATTAAATGAGTCTGATTAAATTTAAACTACATCAATAAAATTCAAATTCAATTATGATTTTGAAAATTTTAAGTTAATTTTGAATTTGATTTGTATTAAGCTTGGGTCTTTTTGAATTTTAATAATTTTAGATTTAGATTATTTTGATTATGATCATTTTAGATTCAATTTATTAATTTTTTTTAGATCGAATTAGATTAAATTTAAGTAGATTATTTGTTTGAATCATACTTTATTACAATTTTATTAAAAGATAAAATAAAATAAAATAAAAGTAAATATGATGTTATCATGTACTTGAAATCGTTACCTAAAGATACACTAATAGTAAAGTTTTTTAACTCCATAAGTGAGTTTAAAACATTATCATTTGTCCTTTTAGTTTAGTTTTTATTTCTTTAAATATAGATTTAAGATATATGATACTATTTTAACCCGTTTGTGAAATTAAAAAACTCTACTTTATGTTTCAAATAATTATTCTTCATAAAATATTTAAAACTTTATATTTGTTGAAAAGTTTGAATCTTGATACACAACCCTTAATCCTAAAATTTTACCAAATGAATTAATCTTAGAACGTAAAATAATTTATTACTCAAATTAAATAATATTTAAGAACTTTACCTAAAAGTTTAATTATCAACTGTAATAATAAATGTGTGTGCAAATAAAAATAAAAAATAAATTAATTTGAAATTGAACAAGTTAATTTCACTTAATATTTTTAAACTCTGAACATAACATATAAAATTAAATTAATAAAAATTTTATAGTAAATAAAAATGTAATTCTTAACACATTAATATACTGAAATACGTGATATTTTTGTATAATGTATAAATCTTATCATATTAGTATATATATGATTATATATATTTTTCTTTGTAACATTTTATAATAAAATAAAAATTATATATTTTTTATGAATTTAATAGCAAGTATCGTTCAACCATTGACGAAGCTAATCCAAATCATATGATAAAGTTTAAACTTTGAAATTAAAAACAACACATTTTTTTTTTCAAAAAGGACACGTAATATTGATAAGAAATTATATTATTTAAATTAAATAAGATAATAAGAGATTATTATAGTGTAAAGTATCAATCATTACGAAAAAATAACATATCATTATCAATGGTCTATCTTATGTATTTTATTCTATATTGCGTGAGAAAAGATTTCACTTTCAAAGTTAAAAATAATAAATTTATTTTTTATAACAATAAAAAATTATATAATTTATTATAAATCATATGTATACCCATGAGAATTAAAATATATAATTTATATTAAATTATATTATAAGATTATTATGAGTAATATAACATATATTAATTTTTTAAAAATTGAAGTATATTGCAAAATTATCATAAGTAATATAACATATAAATTTATTAAAATTTTTTAATTACTTTGTATTTTAAAGTAATTATTATCTATGTTTTCAATTATTTTATCCAAGTCTGAAAAAGAAAATATGAACTTTATTTGTAATACATACTAATAGAGATAAAAAATAAAATTTAATTGTAACAAAGGAATGATTTTTAATAATAATTAAGAAATATAATATTAAAAATATAAAAATTCTAGTAAAAATTAAAAAAATTAGAATTATTAAATTCAAATAAATTAATAACCTATGTCATATTTATTTGTTTGATTAAATTAGTGTTTTTAAATAAAATTATACTTAATTTAAATTTTGGGTTAATTTAAGTTTTATGTTTTGAGTCAATTTAAATTCGAGTTATTTCAAATTTTGATTGGATTGCTTTTGAGTTTAGGTTAATGGTTTTAGATTGTTGAGCCTATATGGTCAAAGTTGGGTTAAGACAAGTATAAATTCTACTGGGTTGGGCGAGTTTTTCAGATTTAGATCAAAGTTGAGTATTTTCTAAATATTATAAATATTTAGAATAATTAATCACCCTATCTTTTTTTTTTTTTTTATAGTTGAAACTACCCGAGTTTTAGCCCTGGTCACTCAACTAAAGAGGTGTTTACTTTGATGGAATGTTACCGTTTTCTTGGGAATTAGATTCTCACCAATTAAAAAAGAGGTGAAAAAGTAACTTTACCATATAGTTAGAAAGTTTAAAAAAAAGTTTTAAGACAAAATTTCTCTTTTTCATATTTAAAAATTGTAGCTAAATTGATTTATACTTAATATTTTTACTAATTGAAAAAAAATAAAAATTTAATTAATTTTGAAAATATTTTAAATTATGATCAAATTAAATTTTAATTAAAATACATTCTAGTTCAAATACTTATTAAATATTTAAAACCTATTTTTAATTTAACCATATATAAAATTTGAAGTAAATGTAATATGTTATTTTAATTTAAAATAAATGAATTATTATTTAAAAATAAACCGACTAAATGAAGTGTTTGTTAATAATAAATATCTTTGAAAAATGTTAAAAATAATAAAATTTGTATTTTATTTTACAAGGGTAATTTTGTAAATTATCACTACATTCCTACTAAAGTTTTGATGAACCAAACATAATGCGACTTTCTTAAGATTTTAATCAACATTTTTTCTTGTATACCAAACACTGTAATGTTATTTTCTAATGAATCATATTCCTAACAATCACATTTTCAAGAATCATTTTCCATTGAAATCAAAAAATGAGAAATTACCAAACGTCACCTAAAAGTCCAATACTCTACCGATAGATCATATGATTGTTGACAATTAATCACCCAATTTAACATGATATCAAACCTCTAGAGTTCAAATCTTTTAAAACTGCTTTCCTCATTTAATATTTTCTTCACCCACTGTCTTGTTGCTCATCTTGCTATGTATTGCTACTCTATTTCTTCTTCAACTTATACTTTTCATCTATGGATAGATTCATATGCAAACTTATCAATTATTTATTTGGTTTATTCGTGAAAGAACATGTTGAAAATTGAGTACAATACTAAGCTATTTTTTACCGGTTTAAACTTTTGAAATCATTGGCATCCAATTTAACAGGATTAATAAGGCTCTGGATCAATTTAGGTTTTAGATTAATCCATATTTGAGCTGTTCAGCATTTTCTTAGATCATTCGAGTTCCAAATACTTTTGTAGTTGGATTTAAGTTGTTAAAGGATCAAATTGATCATTCTGGTCAGGTTGGCTTGTCCGAAATTTAAGCTACTTTTAGTACAAAATCATTTGGTGTTTAATTTAAGATTATTTTAAATTTAAAGGGCTTTTAACTTTTGAAGTATATAATTTTTTTTATACAAGAGGTTGTAGCTTTAAGATAGGAAAAAAACTATAAATGCTAGGATTTGAACTCTTAAATCTACTAAACATCAATTAGTTGCATGAATCAACTGAATTAAATTGATTTGATCTATACAAATTTAGATTATCGACGATATAGACAATTTAACTTGAATTAATTGGAAATGATTTTGACTAAATGAAATTGTTCACATTGCGGCAATTTTTTTCATATATGATAATTACATTTCTTTAATTCACAGGCCTTGCACGACTATGCCTTATCGATATTTATATATAAAAAATTAAAA
>JBBYHM010398762.1:0-13521 GCA_038381775.1 Adansonia rubrostipa | reverse complement strand
ATATTGGCCCGAATCATGGCTATCTCCATCTCTTTGTAGTAATCCTCTACATTCATGGATCCTTGAGTCAGCCCTTGTAACTTTCTATACAAGTCCCTATAGTAATGACTAGGTATGAACCGCTTTCTCATCACTACCTTCATTTCTTCCCATGATTGAATATGTTTCTCACCATTCCTATGCCTATTAATCATAAATTGATCCCACCAAATACTAGCATAATCTATGAACTCAACTACTATTAGTTTAACCTTCTTCTACTCAGAGTAAATATGATAATAAAAAACATGTTCTACCTTTCTCTCCCACTCCAAGTATAATTCAAGGTCATTTTTCCCTTAGAAGGTAGGGATTTTCATCTTAATACTACCTAAATTGCTATCTTATTTTGAAATAGCCTTTTTACCCTTTCGAGAATTACTCTCATCATAATAAGATTCCTTCTCTTCCTCTTTCTCAACCATATGTTTTCTAGAGGATCTAGGACTGGATAGGGACTCTAAATTATCTAACCTCGTGTTTAGAAGCTTGAATTGGTCTTGGACAGCCTTCACAAATAACTTGATATCAGTTTTAACATTATCTCCTCCACTATTTATGTTTTAAACTTGCAAAATTTATTAAGGATAAAAATAGATTGGTTTTCCTCACACACTCCCTTACGTGTTTACACTTGACATTAGTTACTTAACCACTCATGTTTCACTTAATTTTGGCTTTTCTCGATGATATTCTCACATCTCTTGCCTTTTACCACTTAACTTCCCCTTACAAGCCCTTTAAAAAGAACTTTATAAATGATCTTACCAAAACAACAAGCAATAATGAAGTTATTATAACTTTAATTAATAAGATCAACAAGAAAGATCATGAAAGATAAATCAATAAGAAATATGAAAGGAAACGAAATCGGCAAGAAATATCAAAGGAAAAGAAATCAATGAAGAGGAACAAAGAATTCTTTGTAAGATATGAATATAAAGATCTAATAACAATACTTTTTTAAGATGGAAAAGGGTTATAACACAAGAACACACTTTTTTTTTGTTTTTTTTATGGATGATGAACAGGGAAGGGTTAGACCACTAGAACATTTTTTTATTTTTTTCTTGCTTTTCTTTTATGGATGATGGAAGCACTAAATAAAATAGAAAAATAAATGAAATTATGAGATTAAAAGATAGATTACACCTAACTTTCAGGAACCAAAGCTCTAATACCAAATAATGCGACCTTAGGATGAAAACATAACTTAAAACCCGATTGGATGGAATTGGAACCCTAGGATTATCTTTAAAGTCAAGGAAAGAGAACTTGACCCCAATCAAACCTATGATCAGAACCAAATTTATAACAAACTTGGTCACCACAATTTACCTTGATAAGATCAATTTGAGTTCTTGTTTAAAGAACAAAGAAAAAGTTCTTACAAAGTGAAAAAACTCTTAAGATATTTTTTTCCATTCAAATCTGATAAATTACATGAATAAGACTGCCTTATGTAGGCCTAAAATCTGTAGAGTCTTAACTGAATAAGGAGATCCTAATCAATAAGGAAAGTCTATTCCTAATCCTAATCTGATTAGGACTGATCTAACAACTTAAAATCCTAAACACAATCCGAATCAATAAACATAAAGTCTACACCTTATCATAATCTGATTAGGAATTATCTAAATAAATAAAAAAATTGAAAAGTTAAATTTTTATTAGAAAATCTAAAATCCTAAACTATAGGTCCATGAATTCGGCTTCATTCATCTTGGACATGTGAATTGGGCTCCAAGCATTATTTTTTATTTTTTTTAGCCTTAACACAGTGTAGAAAACTGATCAATCTTGGCAATGCATCTGATTCATCTTGAATAACCTCTTTTTCTTGCATTTTCAGGATTAGTCCTTGCAAAGCTTGCTCTATGCATTTAGTCTTTGCCATAATCATTGGACCTCCAAATTCCTTGAAAGGGATCATAAGAATGGTTGGAAATAGGTGTTTGTGCAAGTTGATCTCCATCATTCTTCCAATTCATTGCAAAGGATCATAATAATGGTTGGAAATAGGTGCTTGTGCAAGTTAATCTCCTTCAATTTTTGTAGAATCAAAGTTTGTCCATCAAATAGGACAAACGTGGATTCTTAAAATAATTACCAATTGTCGTAACGTACCCTGAGGTGGATCCTCACAGATTTATGGGTGCGTACAACTTAAAATATTTTCCTGAGTTAGAAATGTCTTCTTAACTGAGACTATTCTTTGGAGTTGAGATAAGAATGAGAAAGTATAGATTCTTGACTTATGACACAGTGAGGGGGACCATAAGATGAATCACTCATCATATTGGTCTCGTATGACCATCATGAAATGGCCAACGCTTGGAGTTGCCATTGATCATTTCAGGCTAGGCATGATCGGATGCCTATTGAAACCTATGTTTTGAGTTACGAAACTCAAAACATCGATCCCGTGGCCTACGTATTGCAAAGATTCGCCATTTGGGTTTGAGAGTTGGTTACACGCGATGAGGTATGAACCTCTTGACGACTTTAAGGGTTGGAGTATCCCCATGAATGAGAAATCATTTAACATAGAAAGATTTTTAAATCTTGACAGTTCTAAAAAACGAGGTTGGAGTATCTCCTTGGAAGGACGGGGTTAGAGTATCCCCATGGATGATATAACTTCATGATTTAGAAAATGGATGAGCATTCAACAATTTTTGGAAAAAAGATTTATTGTGAATGAGGATGATAAAGATGTAAAATATGTTTGTGCCTTGATATGAGCTTGCGGGAGGTTAAGGTATGCTATCGAGTTTGATCAGGGTGACATGGAGACATTCGAATGTCTCGAGACAAAATTCAGGAAAACAACTCAATTTTGACCAAAATCAAAAACAAGGGATAGCATCGCGCTATCTTGTTTCCCAAATTTATTCTAAATTGGTTTGAAGGATTTAGAAGGTGGACAAGACACCGTTAGAAAGGTAACTCGATGAGAGTCATTCTAAAAATATTTCCAATATCCCAAGAAGTCACTTTCTGAGGGAATAAATTTTCAAGTTCAGACTGATTGAGCTGCTGGCAGAGCATAGGAGTGACAAAGTGTGTCAAAATTTGAAAAATCACCCCAGACTCATTGGGTGTCAAAAAATCACAACTAATACCTTTCCAAAAAGTGAATTTCATGAACATTTTAAGAAAAATGCTTAACAAATTTACAAAAATCATTTAGTGGGCCTGAACGGCCCAACCAGAATACATGTTCAGATTCCAGAGGTTCTAGACAGTTTAAATTTGAAAAATCTTAACTTTCTCATCTAGAATGATCCAGGGGTGAATGAGACACCGTTTTGAAGATAATTCGACATGCTTTGATAAAAAAATCATAAAATTCATGAAAAATTATTTCAGATTTTAAAATAATTTTTCAATTTGTAACAGTTGTGCTACCAGTAGGGGACAAAGCAAAGCAGGGGATATTTCTTGTTTTCCTTATGTTTACGGGTCTATATTTGAGTCATTGACATTCGAATGTCCATGACTGATGAGAAAGAATGGCATAAGCATCACAAACTCATTTGCACAGCCTCAGAGTAGTTTGGGATGATGAAATAACCCGTTGATCATACCATTCAAGGTTTTGACTCAAGAAAAAGGCACAAACATTTAGGGAATAGTTGTAAGACCATTTTCATTTCAAAATCAAAAGATTTGAGCTTGTTTAATGAAGATTCCAGATCTAGAAAACTTAATTTTCCCCAAAATATTTTGCTAGCTTTAAGGAAAATGCTATGTCCATGCTAATTCTCATTGGTTGAGGTTAACATGCTTGGCTTGGGGGTTTTGAGAATCAATTTTTATCATCCATCAAACATGCATTTTGACAACAAACATAAAAGGGGATGGCACACAACATGAATGGGGATGCTAATTTTACTAATGGCCTAGACCAAGAAAGTGTTATGCATTTTGACAAAAAAATGTTATGGATGCTAAAAATGACAATGATTCATGCAAGTTAAGGTGTAAATATGCTTGAAATGTGTTAGGCTACTGATTCATGCATGGATTAATGATAACAGGATGCATGAACATGGAAAAAAATGCATGAGTAAGAGATATCAAACTAATAAGGATGAAATGAGGCATTTTGCACACAAAAGGGGTATTAAGGCATCCAAACCTAAACTACCACAACCAAAAGCCACAATAATGCATGATAATCCTAAAAGGGTGATGGAAACATGGAGAGCTCCCTAAAATGATGAAGATGCTGAAAAACAAAAAATGAAAGTGATAAAGTAAGAAGTTATACCAACAAAACTTCACTTCTTAGCCCAAATGATTTGAGCAGTAGAGATGGCTTGAATTTTTGTCTTTTCCTTGTCGTTAATAAGCATGAAAAAGAGAAAAATGATGAGGTTTTGGTTCTGGTATGGAGGAGGGTGATTTTTGGAGTGTGTAGTGGATGAAAGTAAGTGTTTTGAGGCTATTTTTGGGTGGTGGGTGAAGAGCTACGGGATTTGTTTTTCCTTGGTGTATGAGTGTGTTTTTGGAAGTATAAATGAGCTGGAATCTAACCTTTTTCTGCTGAGATAGAAGTGGTCCATTTATACCAGCCTTTTGGAGCCAATCGAAGGTGTTTTTGGCTATTTCTCAAGGGGGACAAGGTGATGTCAGCATGATGGCTATAGGGTGGCTGTAAGAAGCAACTTGCTACCAATGTGATGTGCATAGGGTGGCTGGATTAAATGCTGAAATACTTTTCCAGCAAATAGAGTGGCTGATGGTGATATTGGTTAACAACCTAAGAAGTAGCGTGATCATGTGATGTTAACCCTTTTTTTATCCAATTTAGACTTCAAAAAGATGTTATGATTAATTCAAAAGTCTAAATTCGTAATATGATATGTGTTTTAATCTTTCCTTATGCAAAGAAATGAGTTAAAATTGAGTTTTGGATCAATGGTGGATGAGTCAAAAATGCCCGGACCGTGAAATAGCCTACATGTATCGATACATTGCATAATGTACGATACATTTAGTCCAAAAACCTTATGTGTATCGATACAATGGACATTGTATCGATACAATGATCAATGTATCGGTACTATGAACCATTGTATTGATAGTATGAAACACTGTATCGATACATATTGATATGTATCGATACATTCCTTTACAGAATGCATGTTTTGGTCCTGGCATGGTCTAGTATTGATACATGAGGTCCAGTATCGAGATAGAGGCTTATTTATCGATACATCTACATGTTGTATCGATACAAATGGGGACATTTCAAAATTTTGGCATGTTGAAGCATTGTATCATTACATGAGAACCATGTATCGATACATTCAAGTAAAATTATGAATTTTCTTATATCTTTTATCCCTGGGTACCTTAGACTATGTCATTTGATGCCACATCTTCGCTTTTACCTTTGATATAATCCCTAGGCCTTTTAGACATCCATAAAATACTTTTTCGTCGAGCGACGCAATCATCGCCCCATCTTACGTCCATGCTCTAGATTGCTAAAAATTAGCTCGGACAAAATAAGGTGTCTATAGCTACCCCTCTTTGACCGTTGCTAAGAATCAAGAATAAGGCAAAGATAAATAAACACTATTTTATCCATGGTGGACTGACACTTCTACAACATTAAGGTGTTAGGTTTTCTAAGGTTTGACCCCCTTAGGCAGGTACGGAGTAACGTGGATTTTTGATGTGGGTGCCACTAGTTTTTGCAGACTTTAACTTAAACTTGGTGCCACCAGCTTATGTGGGCGTTAACTTGGGTGCTGCTAGCTTGTGCGGGCTTTGACTTAAACTTGAGTGCCACCAACTCATGTGGGCTTTAAAGGGTGCCACTGACTTGTGGGCTTTAAGGGGTGCCACTAGTATTTAGGCTTTGAAAGGTGCCACAGCTTGTGGGCTTTAAAAAGTGCCACGGCTTGTGGGCTTTAAAAAATGCCACGGCTTGTGGGCTTTGAAAAGGGTGCCATGACTTGTGGGCTTTTAAAAGAGTGCCATGAATTATGGGCTTTAAAAAAGTTGCCACAACTTATGGGCTTTTGGGAGAGTGCCACGACTTATGGGCTTTAAAAAGGGTGCCATAACTTATGGGCTTTTGAGAGTGCGAGCTTTAAAAAGGTGCCACTAACTTATGGGCTTTAAAAAAGGTGCCACTGACTTGTGGGCTTAAAGAGGTGCCATGACTTATGGGCTTTTGTGAGAATGCCATGACTTGTGGGCTTTAAAAAGGGTGCCACGAGATGTGGGCTTTAAAAAAGTGCCACTGACTTATGGGCTTTAAGGGGTGCCTTGACTTATGGGCTTTTGAGAGAGTGCCACGACTTGTGGACTTTAGAAAGGTGCCACTAACTTGTGGGCTTTAAAAAGGGTGCCACTGACTTATGGGCTTAAAGCGGTGCCATGACTTGTAGGCTTTAAAGGGTGCCACTGACTTGTAGGCTTTAAGGGGTGCCATGGCTTGTGGGCTTTTGAGAGAGTGCCATGACTTGTGGGCTTTAAAAAGGGTGCCATGACTTGTGGGCTTTGAAAAGGGTGCCACAACTTATGGGCTTTAAAAGGGTGCCATGACTTGTAGGCTTTAAAAGGATAGCCACTGACTTATGAGCTTTGAAGAGGGTGCCATAACTTATGGGCTTTAAAGGGGTGCCACTGACTTGTGGGCTTTGAAAAGGGTGCCACAACTTGTGGGCTTTAAAGGGATGCCACGACTTGTGGGCTTTACAAGGGTGCCACGACTTATGGGCTTTACAAGGATGCAGACAATATTTTTTGATAAAACTTTAAATACCAGAAGTTCATGACAAAATTTTCAGTTGAAAAGGGCTTTGGCACTAGTTCATGCCAAAGCTTCTGACAAATGTTCTCGACAAAAGTTTTTGATGATAGTTTCTACACAACAATTTCTTGACACTAGCACTTCGGCTGTAGCTACTTGATAAAAAGGGTTTTGACATAAAGTGATGAGAAGAAAAGACCTTACCTGAATGGCACTTGGTTTGTGAAGCTTAAAGCTCTTACTAGGAATTCCTTAGAGGTTCAGCAAACCTAGCTTGAAGTGATATTGTAAAAATGATGATGTAAGATGGTAATGTGAATGCATGATATGAAATGCTATCATGATTGCATGATGTGAAGTCTAATACGAGAGATAGCTATAGTTTTCCTTGTACATTATTCAGACTCTCAAAGGGATGGCGATTCATCCTTGTATCAACCATGGACCAGAATTTTCCTTATCTCGCTAGGGATTGCAGGTTGTCCTTATTCCACTAAGGAAATGACCGAAGATTTTAGTCTCAAGAATTTGGACTACTGCATTTCTCAATTTGAGAGGCTCAATCATTTTCCTAACAAATGGAGGGCATTGCCAACAACTTGAGACTATTTGACTGATCAGGTTTATGTCTTTGGTTCTAATAGGATTCTAATAGAATGCAAGGGTCGATTTATGGTTAGCCTAAAATGATTTTTCTTGTGATGTGGCTTGTGAAAGGAAGAAATGGTTTGGTGTATGGTCATGCTGAACTGGTGTTTAGACATGAAAGGTGCATGATTTTAATGATTGGGGTGTAAGCAAAATTCCTTGTGCTTTTCCTTTTCTTTTAATATAATGTCAAGATGTCCTAATGCATATTTCAGTTAATTATCAAACATTATCAACTAAATGACAAGTGCAACATAAATTGTACAGGGGTTAAAAGAAACAAGGTAATATTTATTTATGACAACAAAGAGACATAACTCAATATACTATTTGACAAGCAATTGATAGGGTAGCGAGAAAGATGATCTTTTGAGCGAAAAATGCCTCCGACAATCATGGCATAGATGTTCTTTAGGTGCTTTTCAAAATCCTTCTCGAACAATGAATGTGCCTAGCATGAGCTAATCTTCGAAAGATCTCTAGGATTGCTTTAAATTGTCTTATGGGTGTTCTTGACTCGTGCCCCATCAAAATTAATCCTCTCTAGTTGCCCTTGTGGGTTTTCAACTGTAGTTGGGTTGGTTGCCCAGATGCCCTTTTTAGATTTTCATTTAGACCTCTTTTTGTTTTCTTTTGTTTGTTTGTTTTTCTTTTATTTTTTTTGTTTTTTTTAAAGATACCTTTTTAGTTTTTGTCTTTTATGTATAATATTTCTTGACAGAACCTGAGTTGACTAGGCTGGGCAAGACATTGCTGTCCATTTCTAACAAGATTAGGGCCCCTCCAAAGAAGGCTTGCTTCACGACACACGATCTTTCTCAATTAGGGGTCTATTTGCCCTGTATATCTTTGTGAATTGGGAGGCTTCTTTAATGCCAATTTGCCTAGGTAAGATCGCCGTGCGTGCATCTTTTTGTTGTGGGCTCTAATCATACGCCTTTGATGCATTTGACTATGGCAGATGGCCTTCATGCATTTTTCCTTCATGAGGTTGAGCTGGTCATATATGTTCTTGACCTATTCGGCTTCTTCAAGTTTGGTTTCCGTCAAGACTCTGAGAGAAGGGATCTCGACTGTAATAGGCAATACAGCTTCTATTCGATAGATAAGAGAAAATGGAGTAGCACCCATGGAAGTGTGAACTGAGGTTTGATAGGCAATGAAGTGCAAAGAATAGCTTCTCATGCCAGTCTTTGTAAATGTTGGCCATTTTCTCAACCATTCTTTTAATGTTTTTGTTGGATGCCTCGACTACCCCATTCATCTTTGGGCGATAAGGGCTGGAATTATCATACTAGACCATGAACTATGAAAGGTCTGCTGCTGTAGAGCTTTCTTCAAAACCTTTTTTAGAATCAACTTCGCTAGTGCAAATTGATCATTCAAAATCAATCTTCAAAGACCTATTAGACACATCCATGTCACTATCATTAGGACACCTGAAAGGGTAAGGAAATAGATATTGCAAAAGCATATACATAACCAAAAAAAATTGGTCAAAAATAAGAGTAAAAGAGTAATGGAGACAAAAAGGTTGAAAGGTGATTTAAACACACAATATCGAATGATATATGCAAAAGCCATTTCATCAATAATACTTGATAAAAATGCCCCTTACATAGGACACCTACCTGCCTTTGAGTGAGGTAGGTAGGTTTTCATTTCTTGATATCACATAAAAAGTGGCAAGAAAAGTGCAAGGGCTTCCGTCATGACCTCATCATCAAAATCAAGTCTTGGTGGAAGGACATAAATTCTATGGCTCGGTATCGATCATGTTTTCAGTTGGCTCAGTATGGTTTGGTAAAAGATTGGCAGCAACATTTGGTCCCTAGTTCATCCTGAACTGTAAGACTTTTGCATTGATTAGATTTTGCATATTTCGTTTGAAATTTATGTAGTTCCCAATGTCATGCCCCGCTGCCCCAGCAGGGTATTCATAGTAGGCGTTAGGGTTATACCATGGCATGTATGGCAGCTTCTTTTTTGAGACAAAGATCGAAGCCACTAAGTGATTTTGGAGCAAGGTTTGGTAGAGCTCCTTATAGGTCATAGGGATGGGATCAAAATGTTGTCTTGGTTGATTTGCTCCTCGATTGCCAGGTACATTATTGGTTGTTTGATTGGTAGTTTGGTGGACCTGTGAAAGGTAGTCTTGTGATGGGTTTGATGGGATTGTAAGGGATAGGTTATAAGTGGTGGCATAGATTGGCTGTGGGGATATTGTGACAGGTAAGAATGTGGCATTCTTGAGTAGTGAGGGTTGGGTGCTTGATGCTGTCTCGGTTGAGATGAGCCAGCATAATTTATAGGATTGGCCTCTTCTTCCTTCTTCTTACCAGCAATGGGCTTCTTACTTAATCCAGCAGTTTCCTCGGCAGACATTCTGCCACTTTTAATGGCAGCATCGATCATTTCTCTAGAGAAAACCAAGTCTGTGAATTTCTTGGTGGCATTCCCTACAAGCTTCTAGTAATAAGGAGCACATAAAGTGTGAATGAAAGTGACTGTCACCTCTTTTTCTGTAAGTGGAGGCTAGACTAAGGCTGCTTTTTCTCTCTACCTTTGGGCATATTGTCTGAAGCTTTCAGTGGATCTCTTCTCAAAATTCATCAAGCAAAGTCGATCCGGTGCCCAATCTGACACATGTTGGTATTGATTTAGAAAGGCCTTAGCCAAGTTAGCCCATGATTGGATTTTGACATTATCTAGCTCGATATACCACCGAGCTACTGCTCTAGTAAGGCTACGTGGAACCAATGGATGAGGAGCTTTTCATTTTTCTTATACCCAACCATCTTTCACGAGTACATTCGAATATGGATAGAAGGATCGGTGGTTCTATTAAACTTTTCAAACTCTGGGACTTTAAACTTCGGGGGAATGACAAGGTTGGACACCAAAGACAGTGATTGAGCGTCAAGAGCTCCGAACTTGTCAGTCCCCTCGATAGCTTAGAGGTGTTTTTCCAGTAACTAGAATTTGCTCACTTCTTCTGTAGTCATAGTGGACTTTTGACGTTCTAGTTTTTCTGGTTCCTCATGGTCAAGGGCTATCAGATTTGCTGATGAGACTCCCACGTTCACCCCTTGAGTACCGAAAATAAATTAACCTATCGCAATGGGATTTAGGTAGATGACTGGTGGAGCCTGAGCGGCAGGTGTAGGAGCGGGTCATTGTTCTTGTCTAGGTTCCCTTTGGGCAGGTTCTGGATTATTAGCAGGGGGACCTTCAACGTTGGGGGAATCGTTCCTTGTTTCAACAGTGCTGGCTTGCCCTTTTTCTCTCATAGAGGTTGTCAATAGTTCCATAAGTCTCACCATCTGAGTTTGAATTTCATTTTGTTGAAGGAGCATCTGGTCTTGTGATTCCTTAACCATTAGCTCAAGTCACTCGATATGAGCTTCATGATCACTTTCCATGATTTGTTTACGATGTCACATGTTGTAGCGATACAGGATGTTGGGTTTCATTTTCCTGATTGGCCCCAGAGTCTCTTGCACTTTTATGGCCTAATTTTCGTATTAGACTTCTACTTGAAAATGTATTGATTATGATGCAATGATGAATGATTAATGCAAGTGTAAACAGGTGAAAGTAAATACACACATGCATTGGAGATAATTGGATCCTGGAATAGCTTTGTCGATAACATCTTTCATAGAGCCACAAAAAAGGCCTCTTGCTGAACACTGAACTAGAATAATTGTCTCAAAATGATGACAATCATGATAGATATGATGAGATGATGCATGCGCCATAACATAAACAAATGAAATAAGTTAGTGAAATGTATAAGAGATAAATGTACCCGGGGTGGATCCTCATGGATCTATAGGTGAGTACGACTTAAAATATTTTCATAACTTGGAAATGTCTTCTTGAATGAAACTATTCTTTGCAGTTGTGATGAGAATAAGAAAGTACAGATTCTTGACTTATGACACAGTGAGGGGGACTATAAGATGAATCACTCATCTTATTGGTCTCGTATGACCAACACGAAATGGCTAACGCTTGGAGTCACCATCGATCATTTCGGGCTAGGTATGATCGGATGTCTATTGAAACCTATGTTTTGAGTTATGAAACACAAAACATCGATCCTGTGGTCTGCGTAATGCAAAGATTCGCCATTTGGGTTCAGGAGTTTGTTACGCGCAATGAGGTATGAACCTCTCCGCGATGCCCAAAATCGATACCTTACTAGATATGTCTTTCTCAGTTTCGATTCTTTCGATCATAACTTATCATTATTTTGATATAACCCCTTTTAATGCATGAATCTTATAGAAATAATCCAGGTTTTGATGAAAAAGATTTAATCTCATATATGCCCCGGAGATATAGGGAATATAGACATTTTCAATAAAAAAGACCTTTGGATTTTACTTTGAAATTGGAATATTCCACTTTGGGCACTGAAGAGATACTCGCACGGAACATTACCTTTAATTTTATTTGGAAACATTTTGAAAATATGAATGCATATAATCATCATAAAGAAATTGTGTTAGTAAGATAATGAATGAAGTAGCCTAACATGGATCATTCAATGTAATGATAAAGAAAAGGAATGGACTATTGGAATTTATCTCGCTATTTACATCAATTATCTAGGAAAAACTGAATCGATAATTTTTGAGATGCATCTGGGTTTCTTGATTAAACAAGATTTGTTTGACATATTCGTGGAAATCCGAGAAGAAAAAAAAAGAATGATTAATTTGTAGTTGAAAGATAGGGTTGGAGTACCCCTTTAGAAAGATGGGGTTGGAGTATCCTCATGAATGGAAAATAGTTTTTTTTTTTTTTTACAAAGGAAGATTTTTAAATCTTAACAATTTTAAGAAGCGGGGTTGAGTATCCCCTTAAAAGGTTGGGGTTGGACTATCCCCATGAATGAGAAATCATTTTGACATAGAAAGATTTTTAAATCTTGACAATTTTGAAAAATGGGGTTAGAGTATCCCCTTGGAAGGACGGGGTTGGAGTATCCCCGTGGATGACATAACTTCATGATTTAGAAAATGGGTGAGTATTTGATGATTTTTGGCAAAAAGATTTATTGTGAATGAGGATGATAAAGATGTAAAATATGTTTGTGCCTTGATATGAGCTTGTGGGAGGTTAAGGTATGCCCTCGAGTCTGATCAGGGTGACATGGAGACATTCGAATGTCTCGAGACAAAATTCCGGAAAACAACTCAATTTTGACCAAAATCAAAAACAGGGGACAACATTGTGCTATCTTGCTTCCCAAATTTATTCTAAATTGGTTCGAAGGATTTAGAAGGTGGACAAGATCGTTAGAAAGGTAACTCGATGAGGGTCATTCTAAAAATATTTCCAATATCCCAAGAAGTCACTTTCCAAGGGAATAAATTTTCAGGTTCAGACTGATTGAACTACTGGCAGAGCATAGGAGTGACAAGGTGTGTCAAAATTTGAAAAATCACCCCAGACTCATTTGGTGTTGAAAAATCACAAATAATACCTTTCCGGAAAGGGAATTTCATGAACATTTTAGGAAAAATGCTTAAAAAATTTAGAAAAATCATTTAGTGGGCTTGAACGGCCCAACCAGAATACATGTTCAGATTCTAGAGGTTCTAGAAAGTTTAGACTTGAAAAATCTTAACTTTCTCATCTGGAATGATCTAGGGGTGAATCAGACACTGTTTTGAAGATAATTCAACATGCTTTGATAGAAAAATATCATAAAATTCATGAAAAAGCGTTTTAGAGTTTAAAGTGATTTTTTAATTTGTAACAGTCGTGCTGCCAGTAGGGGACAAAGCAAAACAGGGGATATTTTTTGTTTTCCTTATGTTTACGGGTCTATATTCGAGTCATTGACATTCAAACATCCATGACTGACAAGAAAGAGTGGCATGAGTGTCACGAACTCATTTGTACAGCCCCGGAGTAGTTTGGGATGACGAAACAGTATGTTGATCATAGCACTCAAGGTTTTGACTTAAGAAAAAGGCACAAACATTTAGGGAATAGTTGTAAGACCATTTTCATTTCAAAATCAAAAGATTTGAGCTTGTTTA
>JBBYHM010398741.1:0-13528 GCA_038381775.1 Adansonia rubrostipa | reverse complement strand
GTATCATTTTTTCACAAAATTTCTAGTTAAGCTTTTTATGCACCTTGATTGCATTTGTTTCTTTACTTTCGAGACTATGTTTACTTGCACATTTATAAAGTAATTTTGTTTTTCCATAATTAATTTTATAATTTGTTAATTTTGTTACAAAAATTTAATTTAGTTAGAATTAAATTCTTTTCTAACTAATTTGGTTTCTTCTTAGCCAATTACATCATGTTGTCAAAAAATGACACATGATCATCATGCCACCTAAATTACCATAATCATGACCATAGGATGGTGGCTTTTAAGAAAAGATGACAACAGCATGGGCTTATGACACCCTAATAATGATTTGCAACCTAATAAGTTGCAAATGAATAACTAAAGGAAAAAAAGGAAATTTGATGGGAAAAGGCATGAAAGTTTTGGCCAAGGAGGATTGTCATTCTCCTTGGCCGAATCATCGTCCCTATAAATAGGAGAGGATTTTTTTCATGATGTCTCTTATTTTTGGAGCCAGAAAAGGAAAGAAAAAGGAATTTTTTTAAAAAAGAGAAAATACTTGAATTTTTTTTTTAAAATTTTGTTAAGGTATAATTGCTGCTAGAATCCTTAAAGATTTATTTGTTTCATGCATTTTTCTTTCCTTTGGTGAGCCAAAAATATGCTTAACTTAATGGATTTTTTAGCCATGTTGAAAGACTAAGCATAATGGCCATGAACTAATTTCCTTGATTTTATTTTTTTCTTATTAGTAAATTATCTTTCTTCATGAATCATGCTTATGTTGATATGATGTTGGTTTTGGTGTTGTATGTGTTGTATATATGTTCATATGTATTTCATTTCCTATAGTTTTTCTTGCTATTATGTTGAAATCACATGTTTATATATTTATTTTTGTAATTTTATTATATGCTGGTGTTAATTTATGTTAGGTAATATATGAATACGTGATTGTTAAGCTAAAAAAAATTGATTGGTAGATTATTTAGTTGTTGTCGAAATTCATGCATATATATATGTGACAATTTTTTTAATTTTGTGGTCATTTTGTAAATATAAAAAGTTTAAGGGCTAATTTGTAAAAAAGTAAAAAACAAAAATATTTTTCTTTAGACCTATAAGCTTGGCCGAAGCACGCCTACACCTTTAGGAGTGTATTTTATGCATTTATCAAGTTAAAATACATTATTTTTTTAAGGTCTTGTTGTAATTTTAAGAGGTTTATGGATTTTTGTGTAAATATTAAAAAATTTATTCTTGGGCAAAAGAAGGTGACCGAATCTTGCTTGTAATTTTTTATGGGATTTTTTTGTGATTTTTTTGATTTATTTGACGCTTAATATTATGTTTTAATCACGTAGGGAACAATATGCAATTTTAAGAAAGTTTAAAGACTATTAGGGAAATCTATAATTTTTAGGTCAAAATAGTCATCTCTAGCATGAAATCATCCACTTAGATTATTTTAAATATTTTTAGCATTCCATTGGTCCCCCGGGTGGTGCTAAAAATATTAAAACCTTTCGTATTCTTTCAGTTCTCCATTAGGATACCAAATGTAATTTTTAAAAATTTAAGGACTTAATGGCATTTTTTCATTTTAGGTTACTTTAAAATCTAAATCATCCATTTGGGGTATTTTGGGCCAAAAAAATATTTTTTAGTGTTTTTTTAGTCAATTTAAGACTAATATTTAATCTTGAGAAATTTAGAGATCCATTAGTAATTTCTATACTTTAGGTCATTTTTGTCATCTAAATTACCCATTTAGAGTAAAATCATTATTACTTATCTTTTCATGTCGTTAGGGTTACCAGGATACTTTTCGTTGAAGGCACACCTTAGGGACATATTGTTAATTTTTTTATAATAGTCCTAGTAGTCATCGAGATGCTGTTATGCCAATGATCTGCATTTAGGATAGGTTCACCGTTCTATGATTGTTTTTAAGTCCTTTAAGGTTGCCGGGACACTTTCACATCAAAAGTACACCATAGGGTTATTTTAGTAATTTTATTAGAATTAAGTCCTAGGCAGTCGAGATACTTTTATGCCAATGATGTGCATTTAGGATAGGTTCACCTTTTATAATCCTTTACATATCCTTTAGGGTTGCTGGGATACTTTCACGTTAAAGGTACACCTTTGGGGAATTTTGGTAATTTCTCTTAAGTTGAGTTTGAGGTAGTCATCGGGATGCCTTTATGCCAAAGATGTATGTTACCACATGCCTAACCTTTTACCACATGCTCGACTTAAAAATAAATGATGGTTGGTTGTGGTTGAGCCTTTAAGTTATTACATGATTAGTGCTTGGATTAGGCATAGTAATGGGGAGGAAAGGGAAGAGACCATTAGACAAATCGCTCATCCAACTAGTCTTAGATGGCCACCATGAAGTGGCCATAAACTTAAAGTCACCACAGATCATTTTAGGCTAGGTAAGATTGGATGCCTATTGAAAACAATATTACAAGTTACAAAACTTGAAACACTAATTGCAAGGTCTAAAAAGTCTAGAGATTTGTTGGTTGGGCTCGAAAGTTGGTTACGTGCAGGGAAGGACTAGCTTCCCTATGACACCTGAAATCGATACCTACAACTATATCTCACTTTGGTCTCGATTAAATTAGTTCCATTTGGTCTCTATTTAAATATAATTCTCTTTAATGCATGAAGTTTTGGAAAATGTAAATCTGGGGTTTTTTATTAAGAAAAATTAGATCACCTATGTGCCTCAGAGATGTGAGGAACATAGGGATTTTTTATGAAAATGATGTCTGGATTAGATTATAAAAATTAGATGTTTCGTATTAAGAACTAGAGAGATACCAACACGAAACATCACCTCGTAAATTTCATTAGAAAACAAAATTTAAATATGAATGCATAAGAACACTACAAAAGGAAACAAGTTAGTGAGGCAAAAAATGAGAAATATAATAATATCATAAACAAGCAAACACAACAAAAGAACATAAAAAAAGGGGTGACAGAAATGTATCTCATAATTGCCTTTAGTTATTGAAGAATAATCAGGATAATAATTTTAAAGACCGGTCTAGATGCGATGGTAATTTAAAGAACAAAGACGATTTTTATCAAAAAAGTTTGAGGCATCTGGAAAAGACAAAATTTTAAGTTTTTAAGGTAAAAGCGGGGTTGGAGTATCCCCTAAAATAGAGTTATGAAAATAGTTAAGATTAAAGTGAAAATTTGAATCTTTAATGAAAAAAAGAAGAGGTGCAAGTATTCCCCTTGAGTAGTGGGGTTAGAGTATCTGCAAAGTTAGGAAAATATTTAGGAACAAAGAGAAAATTTAAATTTTTTAATTAAAAATGGGGTTGGAGTATCCTTTTTGGAATAATAGAGTTGAAGTATCTTCACTAGCAAAAATTTTAATATGAAATCCTATTTTTTGTATTTTAATCTTGATCCGAGTCAAAAGGGGTTGATGTTGAGGGGGAATCAACTGGGCACATTTTCGAGACATCCGAATGTCTTGATAAAAAGGAATTCAAAAATTAGGTTGAAAATAGGGGACAACATCATGTTGTCTCTGTTGTCTTCGTTTCCATATTTTGTTTGGGTGCATCCGAAGACTTCAGAGGGTAAATGAGATACTGTTGGAAACATAACTCAACAAGGTTTAATATAAAAATATTCCAAAAATTTTAGAAAATCACTTTCTAGGCAGAATTAATTTTCGAATTAGGTTCATCTCAGCACTAGTAGCATGTAAAATTAAAAAGGCATAATGGATTTTGAAAATTCATTCTAAGCTTATCTGGGATTGTTAGATAATAAATAATACCTTTCTTGGAAAGGGAATTTTGTGAACATTTTGGGAAAAATATTTGGAAACTTCGTAAAAATAAATGGTGGGATGTAATGGCCCCAAACAGAATGTTACATGTTGGTTCTAAGGGTTTCAAACAACAAAGGTTCAAAAAATCATAACTCCCTCATCCGGGATGATCCAAGGGCAAATAAGGCACTGTTAGAAAGGCAATTTAATGCCCTTTAAAGGAAAAATATTAGAAAAATCAAAGGAAATATTTTTTGGTTCGAAAATGATTTTTCAAGTTCAGACAATGGTGCTGCCAAAGCAAAAATAGGAGATTATTCAATATTTTGGTTTTTTAGAATATAGGCTTGGGTTTAGGACATCCGAACGTTCATGAAAAATTGTAACACAGCCTTCACAAGTTCATTCCACAATCTCAAAGTAGTTTGGGATGATGGAACAACCCATTTGATCGTGTCACAAAAAAGAACACGAGACTCAAGATCAAAGATTAATACTAAAAATGATTTTTTTTCTTTTTTTTTGAAAAATGAACTTATTTCACCATGAATCCAGAGCTGAAATGTCAATTTACCCCCAAGATTGGGAGATAAATTTGATGAAAATTTTAAGTCCATGCTACTCTTCATCTATTGAAGGTAACATGAACTTAACTTTGGGATGTTTCTAAAAATCAGTTTGTTAGAAACAAGCAAGCATTTTAATGGAGAGTATCATGAACAAATTATAGCACATACAAAGATAAACATTGATTAAACATGCAAACATGCAAAGATGATATTTTAACATGAAAACATGTGACAAAAATGCAAAAGGATGACAAATAAGTTGCATGGAGATGATATAAACATGTTTGAACAAGAGGATGGATGTTGAAGTTGTCAAGATAATATTTTTATTTCATGAGACTCTTTAAAACATAAGAAAATGTTTGAACATACCTAAGACATGTCAAGGTGACCACTTAAATATGTAATGGATATTTAAATATAGAAGAAAAATGACAAAAGATGTATGAACAGAGGCTGTGTAATGATGAAAATGAAGTATGGTGAGTTTATATATCCCATAACATCAAGGTGTCAAGAAGGTCATTAAGATCCTAGTACTACCACAACCAAGGCAACAAAGATGCATGGGAGTATTAAGAGGGTCATGGCAACATGAAGGGCTCACTAAAATGAAATGGATGATCACAATAGAAAATAAATGGAACAAGTTAAAAATATACCAACAAAAGCTTGAAACTTCTTTTTTTTTAAGTAGTGACTTTAAGCTTGAAACTTTCTTCCCTCTTTTTGCTATTGTTTAGCATAAAAAAGGTAAAAGAAATGGGCTTTCTAGTAATGTGATTGCTGATGGGCTATTTTGAGGATGAAAATATGTGAAAGGTTAAGTTTTTGAAGATATTCTGGTGGTGGTTTTAGAGAGCTATGGTAGTGGAGATTGGTTAAGGATGGAAGGTAATGGAACAGTGTTTTGGTGAGTTGTTGGAGCTAGGGTTGATAGAGGACTTATGGCAATGAATGAAGAGTTTTTTGGGATTGCTGGAGAGATTTTTTTGATAGCTAAAAGTTTTTTTTCTGAGAAAGCTGGTAGTAGTTTTTTTCATAGTTAAAAAGTCCATTTTTTAATCTAATGCTCAGCCAATGTCTTTTAGGAAACAAGGCAATTGCATTTTTTATTTTTCTCTCCTAGACCAGGGAATATCTCCAACTACCATGCTCAGCTGACTCTCTTCTTATTGGTTCTGCCATGCTGAGCGAGGAGGCAAAAAGGTTATGATAACCTGTAACTGGAGATATGCTTGCCATACCCTCTTATACCCATATATCTTATGAAAGTGACCTTTGTTATTGATTGTTTGGGCTCCAAAAAATTGTTTGAATCCATTAATGAACCCATAGTTGAGGTTTGCAATGTTTTATCATAGTTCCTTGGTGCAAAAACATCTTGAAATTAGGTTTTCGAAGGCTAAAAAGTGGCTCGAACTAGGTAAAAATGCCTTGGTGTATCGATACAAAACATATTGCATTGATACAAAACATGTTGCATTGATACACAAGGTACTTTTTACTCCCGAGTATTGATACAATGAGCTGTGTATCGATATTAAGAGCAAAAAAAATGTTTTCAGTCTCGAGACTTACAGGCTTGTATCGATACTCTGTGGATTTATATTGACACTCATGCTTATGTATTGATACATTTTGCCAAAAATTATAACTTTAGCTACTGTTAAGGTCTGTATCGATACAAACATGCCAGGTATCAATACCATACCTTGGGTATTAATACAAAACCCCTTTTGTATCGATAGTACATATTAAAACTCAAGTTTTTTACACTGTAAAGGCCCTGTATCAATAATTGTGCCTTAATATAACTTGTATGTCCTTGCCGCTTCCTGATTTACCTCAATTTGGTCACAAACATCGCACCCAATAGTTGTCCCTAGTTTTTATTTTTATTTTCTAATTTTAGCATCTTTTACCTATCTCTTAGGATGCCAAGAACTGGCCAGGACAAAATGAGATGTCTACAGTTACCTTCTTTGGTCGTTACTAAGTATTAGAAATAGGGCAAAGACAAATAGACACCATTTTATTCAAATGGGATTATTGATTTATGTGCTTGCAAAAAAGTAGAGAGCCATTTATTACCACATTGAGATGGGTTAAATAACTTGTAGTAAATAAGATTTTAATGAGTTTTGTAAGGTTTAATCCCCTACTAGGTTATTTTTTGAGGTTTTTTTTCAAATATGTGCGATCAGCTTTATAAGCTTTGAGGTAGGTAAAGAAAGGCATCCAAATTTTTATGGACTAAGGTAGACAAGTGCCACTAGCTTGTGTAGGCTTTAAGGTAAGAAAATGTCCTACTCTTTGAGGAGTGAGGTAGGTTATATAGTGCTACTAGCTTATATGGGCTTTGATAAGATTCTTGCTCTTTAAGGACTGAGATAAGTAGTTACCACCAGCTTGTGTGGACTTTGAGGTAGGGAAGCATCCTACTCTTTAAGGACTGAGATAGGTAGTTGCCACTAGTTTGTGTGGGCTTTGATAAGCATCCTACTCTTTGAAGATTGAGATAGATAGTTGCCACCAGCTTGTGTGGGCTTTGAGGTGGGGAAACGTCCTGCTCTTTGAGGACTAAGGTATGTAGTTACCACAAGCTTGTGTAGGCTTAGATAAAGTCCTACTCTTTGAGGACTGAGGTAGGTAGGTGCCACCAACTTGTATGGGCTTTGTTAAACATCTTGCTCTTTAAGGACTGAGATAAGTAGTTGCCACCAGCTTGTGTAAGCTTTGATACGCATCCTGATCTTTGAGGGTTAAGATAGGTAGTCGCCACCAGCTTGATTGGGCTTTGATAAACGTCCTACTCTTTAAGGACTAAAAGATAATGAGTGTGGGATACTTCTCTTGGATGATTTTCAATAAGCTCGTAAGGTCAAAGATACTTGAGGCCTTTTAAGGTTTCTCAAAATAAAAAAATTGTACCTGAGGTTCCCTATAAACTTGACTTCTATATATGAGAGCTGATACCTGTAAGATGTTAAATGTTGCATAATGCTTGGAGATGCAAATGCTTGCCTAATTGATGTAAGGGTGATGACTTTAAAGGCTTAATCCAATGGTTGGTTTTGGGCTTTCTTCAACTTTGGTGAGGTAGCCTTTTGCCTAGGTTTTGTCAGTCTTGCTCTAGATTTCCAAAGGCTTTAAATGTTAAGGTTATCCCTTCTTGAAGGTACAAGAGGTTCATAACCACTTACTAGGAGGAGGTTGTAAGCATATTTTCCAGATATGGGGTCCTAGGCCAAGACCGATTATGGGCCTAAGAGTTTGTTCTTGGTATTTAAACATGAAACAAAGTTCCTGCAAAGTTTTATCTATCGAAGTAATACTAGGAAATCCTATTATCAGTTTTGTTTGTTTATCAAGCATTATCAATTAAATGATAAACATGATACACCATGAAACACAGGGTTACAAAAAGGTCTTGCAAGAAATCAAATAGTTATATTTTCACTCAAAGAAAGAGAGTACAAGTTGTGACAAACTTATGAGATTGTGACAAATTTTAAAAAACAAAAAAGATAAAAGGAGTCTTCTCAGTTAATTGGCTTTGATGTTGATTATATGAATTCTTCACTAACTACCTTCAGAGATTTCTCTCGGGCAATGAATACTTTTGGTGTTGGCTAACACATAAGAAGATTCCTTCGATTACCTCATATTGGAATAGAGGCCTCAAAGTTAGGTAGTGTCCATTTCTCTAGTATAGGTGTGGATGAGGTTTGGTGGGGTTCGGTTGGCATAAAATAGATAGGTTATGTTATAACTTGGTTTGATCAAAGGAACAAGGTCTGATTGCTTAAGTTGCCTTTTTGGGTTTTCAGCTTAAATTATTTTTTTGATGAGTGGTGATGAAAGACTAATGGAATAGCCTTTGGGGTTTTTGTCCTAAAGTCTTTTCAAGCATAGTATTTCTTAATAGAATCAGAGTTCATAGGATTGTGTGCCATCCATCGCGATTAAGATTAGGGCTTCTTCAAAAAAAATACACATTTCACCATATATAATCCTTTCTAATTTGGGTTTTATTTTCCTTGAGCATCTTTATGGATTAGGAGAATTTGTTAAAATTGATAAGAGCAGAGCTTTTTGTCATAGGCTCTCATCATGCACTTTTAATACATCTACCCATGACAGATGGCCTTGATTTTTTTCTTTTAGATGAGATTGAGCTACTCATATCAACTTTCAACCTATTCGGCTTTTTCAAGTTCAGATTTTATCAAGACTCTAAGTAAAGGGATTTCAACTTTAATTGGTAAGATAGCCTCCATGCTATAGACCAAAGAGAATAGGGTGGCACCTATGGATGTTCATATTACTGTGCGATAGGCGAGTAAGGCAGAAGGCAACTTCTCATGCTAATCCTTGGGCTTCTCAGCCATCCTTTCAACTATCTTCTTTATATTCTTACTAGTTACTTCAACTACTCTGTTTATCTTTAGATGGTATGGGATAGAGTTTCGATGCTGAATCTTAAATTGAGAGTAGACATCATCTTATTTTTCAGATAATGCACATTATTTGTGATGATTTGTTCGGGAAGACCATATCTACAGATGATGTCCTGTTTCACAAATTTTCACATGATAGATTTGGTGACGTTGGCATAAGAAGCTGCCTTTACCTATTTGGTGAAATAATCGATCGTGACCAAAATGAAGCTATGCCCATTAGAAGCCTTCAAGGTAATTGGTCCAATCATGTTCATGCCCAACATAGAAAAGGGCCATGGAGCTATCACAACATGTAGAGGTTTGGTGGGACATTGATCTTGTTAGTGTAGATTTGGCATTTGTGACCCTTTTGATTACAGTCCATGCAATCCTTTTTGAGAGTTAACGAGTAATAGATTGATCGCATAACTTGTCTTGCCATTCGGTGTTCATTGGCATGCTTACCACAAATCCCTTTATGAACTTCTTTAAGTATTCTTTTGGCTTTGAAGGCATCCACACATTAGAGTAACACCTGGTCCTAGCATTTCTTATACAAAATCTCACCATCCAAAATGGAGCTCGCTGCTAACTATCTAATGGTTCTCTTATTGGCTTCAATGAAACCTTTTGGGTATTGTTGATTCTTGATGTACTGAAGGATGTCATGATACCATGGCAAACCATTTTTCTCTTATTCAATATTCTGGCAATGTGTCAGGGTTGAATAGATACTCATTTGGATAGGAGCAATGTCTAATTCTCAATTGACTTTAAACATGAAAGATAAAATGGCCAATCCATTAGCAATTTGGTTTTCTTTTTGAGGTAAATGTTGAAAGTTAATATCATCAAACTCTTTCTTAAGCTCTGATATCAGATTCCTATAGTGGATCAGTTTAGCATCATTCTCCCTTCTATTGGTAAATGATGAGGGCTGAATCTCCAAACACTTACACTGTTCGAATGCCCCTTTCAATGACTGCCTGGAGTCCTATGATGCAAGCCTCATATTCAGCTTGTTGTTGGTGCAGTCAAAGTTCAATTTGGCTGTGAAAGGGTAATGGTTTCCCTCGGATGAGATAAAAATTGCCCTAATTCCATGTCCCAGTGCATTTGAAGTTCCATCAAAGTACATTCTCCATGGTGACCCGCACTTGATCGTGTTCTCCACCTTAGATATGCACATCAAGTGTTCGTCGGGGAACTCAGCGTTTAAAGGCTGATAGTCATTTGTGGCTCGGCTTGCCAAAAGGTTTGCTATTGCATTACCTTTAATGGCTTTCTGGTTACTCGAAAAGCATAACTTGCTATCTGGCTAATCTCTCGGACAAGGTAGAGGCTTCGTATAAATACTTGATTGGATCAAGCTTGGTGATTAACCATGTAGTGTGGTACAACATGTATTGCCTTAACCTTCAGGCTGTCCAAGCTAAAGCGTAACATAGCTTTTTTACGAATAAATAATTATTTTCATATTCTGTAAATTTCTTGCTCAAGTAATAGATAGCCTATTCCTTCTTTCCTGATTCATCATGTTGTCCTAATACACAGCTCCTTGACTTGTCTAAGATTGATAAGTACAGGATTAGTGGTCATCTGGGAACTGGTGGCACAAGTACCGAAAGGTTTGAAAGGTAATGTTTAACTTTACCGAAAGCTTCTTGGCACTTTTGATCCCATCCTTTAGGATTTTGTTTTTTCAGCAGCCTAAAAATTGGATTGCATTTATCGGTCAACTGAGATATGAATCAGGCTATGTAGGTCAGTTTTCCTAAGAAATTTTTCACTTTCTTTTAAGTTTAAGGTGGTGGTAGGTTCTAAATTACCTTAACCTTGCCAGGATCCACCTTTACTCCTTTCTTACTCACAATGAACCCTAATAATTTATCAGAGGTGACGCCAAATGTGCATTTGGTAGGATTTAGCTTGAGGTGGTATTTGTGAAGCTTTTTAAAGAGTTTACATAGGTTAGCAACGTGCTCAGTCTCTTTTGTTGAGTTGGCGATCATATCATCCATATAGATCTCGATTTCCTTATGCATGAGATCATGGAACAATGTTACCATTGCCCTTTAGTATGTAACCCCAGTGTTTCAGCTTGAAGGGCATCACTTTACAATGAAAAGTTCCCCACATGGTTACGAAGGTGGTCTTTTTCGCGTCTTTAGCTACCATTTTGATTTAATTATAGCCCGATAACCCATACATGAAAGAAAATAGTGCATCTTTGGCAGTTTTGTCTACTACAGTATCAATGTGAGGCAAAAGAAAATTATCCTTGGGGCTGGCTTGGATCAAGTCCCTGTAGTCCATACACATTTGCACTTTATCGTCCTTCTTAAGAACTAGGACTATGTTGGCTACCCATTCAGGATATTTGGCTACCTTGAGAAATCCCGCTTCAAATTGTTTCCTGACTTCTTCCTTGATCGTAGTAAGCATTTTTGGTTTCATCCTCCTTAAATTTTGTTGGATTGGTTTGCATTTAGGTTTGAGAGGAAGTTTATGAACTACAATATTAGTATCTAATCTAGGCATGTCTTGATAGGACTAGACAAACACATCTCAATATTTCTAAAAGGGACTTATTAGTTCAGCTCGAGTTGATGGCTTTATGGAGGTTCCGATTTAACCTTTTTTCAGTCTTCCTCTATTCCAAGGTTTATGGTTTCAGTGGGTTCTTTATAGGGTAATATTTGTTTTTCTTCCTGTTCAACTAATCTTAGTAGGTCTAAAGGTATAGGGTATCTCTTCAAGATCCTCTTTAGATTCACTAACATAGATGGGTTGCTCAAAATTGATTTTTGAAGCTTTAGTATGAACATTATGTCATCCTTATCGGAACACCAAAAAATATGGAAAAGAACAATATAGGTGGAAAAATATGTGAAGAAAGGTCTAAGGTTGACAAGAACTATGAACACAAAGAATGAATGCAAAATGTTCAATCATTTTCATTGATAATATTTAATAAAAGTTGCCCATACAAAGGATCCTATAATGCTTTTGGGAGAAAGCATGTAGGTTTAGTTCATAGCATTAGTTTGAAATAAACTTGAAGAGTACAGGAATCTCAGTCTCAGTCCAAACACTCAAAGTAAATCCTAGAGGGCACAGACTAGCCTCCAGACTTATGGTTGGCATCTCTAGCTCATCAATTACACTGAAGGAAAAATCCTCAAACGCCTTATTCAATATGAGCACAGCGTTAGCGGAACCAGTATTTATATGTCCCTCTAAGGGGAAACTTTCCCAAAGTGGTGGGAACATCATTGGTTCATCTTTCATGTCTCATCCTGACAAATGGGCCATTCTTCTTTTGTAGTTCTTTTGAGCTTTCTTTCTTTTCTATTGTGCATTGGGCTTGAATCCCAATCATTTTTTGTCAATCTGGTTGACCACTTTTAAGGCTTTAGCAATTTCTTGAAGGCATTTTCTCGAGTCCCTTTCTAGCCTGGGCACCTTTGCTGACAGTCAACTTTAAACCCATATGAGTACTTTCTGATAGGTAGGGCTGAACTATTGGCAACCCTTCTTTGATATAAGTATGTTGTTGAATTCAAAATATTGGAAAGAGGATTCTGGTATATCTTCATCAGGTTTAAGATATGGGGCATCAGTTGAGGTAGCAGTAACGATATCTTTTTCCCTTTTGATACTGATAACTTTATTCTTGATGATGAATTCTAACTTTTGGTGTAAAGATGATGGTACTACCCCAACAGAATGAATCCATAGCGTCCCTAATAGGCAGTCATATGATGGAGCAATGTCAATCACATGAAAGTTAACTTATAAGTACATAGGCCAGTTTAGAGTGGAATGGTGATATTCCCAACAATGTTCCAGCAAGTTCCATCAAACACTCACACAATCATACGACTATTCTAGATATGAAATGTGTTAATAAGGAGCTTACTCAAGCATGACATGGGTATTACATTTAAAGCTGACTCGTTATCAAAAAGCACCTTGGGCAACGTGGTGCCTTTACAATATGTAGTGATATGGAAGACCTTATAATTTTTTCTTCCTCCATGCGAGATTTTGTCATCCCTAAAAGATATGTAATTGTCGACAGTGATGTTGCTCACTAGATGATCCAACTAACCTATAGAGATGTTGAGAGGGACATAGGTCTCATTCAGTACCTTGAAGAGGGAATTCTTATGAGCTTTTGAATTCAATAGCAATGACAACATAGATATTGGTAGGTTGCTTGTTTAATTCATTGACGGTTCTGTATTCACTATGCTTGATGAATTTGAGGAATTTTATAGCTTTTTTCTTACTTATTGGATCCGTGAAAGCTACCGATTCTGAGTTTTTGGGTGCAGATTTTGTTACTTGAGAAATGAGATTTGCATTTTGTTGCTGAGTGCCATTTTTTGATGCTATTGGGGCATAACATCGACCACTCGGAGTTAGGTGACTTACCCCTCAAGGGTCAAAGCTTGCTGCTATAGACACCTTATTCTGTCCGGGATAATTTTTAGCAATCTGGAGCATGGACGTGAGAGGGAGCGATGATCGCCGGGCAAAAAAGTATTTTAAGGACGTCAAGAAGGCCTAGGGATCATATCAAAGTGTAACTACAAAGATGTGGCATCAATGACGTAGTTCAAGGTGTCTAGGGACAAAAGATATGAGAAAATTCACAATTTTACTTGAATGTATCGATACATGGTTCTCACGTATCGATACAATGCTCC
>JBBYHM010398719.1:0-13531 GCA_038381775.1 Adansonia rubrostipa | reverse complement strand
GCGGGGGTTGGGGGGCCAAGGGGTGGTAGGTACTGGCTTGACCTTTTCTTTTAGGTGTTTAAAAATAAAAATTTTATTTTGATTTTCAAAAATATATTTTAATTTCTTTTCTTTCATTCTCAGATCAAATTCATGGCGTCGTTCTTGTTTGCCTGTAAATTGACTTAATATTGAACATATATTATGTTATAGACTTTATTTTGTCAAAATTCATGAAATTGACATCGTGGAACCGTCGAAAAACTCATTGCTTCGGGAGGGCAGTGAGTAATTTTATCATGGGGAGTGCATCCCCAGTGCATTTGTTGTTCAAAGAGAGGAAAAATGTATATGGATTCCATCGCATCCAAATGCATCATTAGTCGAACACCTAACTAATATTCGTCCAAAATAGTATGAAATCCAAATGCATCATTAGGCAAGCACCTATCTAATATTCGTCCAAAATAGTATGAAATCCAAATGCATCATTAGTCAAGCACCTATCTAATATTCGTCCAAAATAGTAAAATGGATATTCATGAAAAGAAAAGAACTGAAGGATGAAGTTTCTTAATCTATACCAGTGGCTTCGGGAGCGTCGATGATCGGCCTTTAGTCATTCTCTTGTTTCCGTTCCCAGTTGAAGAATAAGCCTACCTCGGTCCCTTTCTGATAGTATTAGCTGAATACAAGACTCAATTCTTATTCTGCAACTTTCTAACTGCCTAGATCTAGCATGGAACCATACTCTATGTAAAGAGAAGCACCTATATATATGGTCCTGGCAAAGATGCTCTTTCCCCCAAACTACAGGGAAGTAAAAGTAGGCGTGCCTTTTTTGAAGATAGAATGCATCGTGCGAAGAGTGCTTTCTAGAAAACGCAGTCGCGAGGGTCGCGCGGTTATCGTCCGACCTCGACAAAAAAAAAAAAAAAAGGTGTCAGAGCGTCTACAAGACGATTCAGGGCCGCCGGCTTCGATGCACAATCGATTTTCTTTATTAAAAAAAATCAAGGACAATTATTCAGGCTAAAATAATAAAAAGGTTAAAATATTAAAAAAAAAACTCAAACTATTTTAGGAAAGTTTCTTCACTTTTTGTTGTGCCTATCTGCTCGCTTATCCTTTAATTTAATGTCTATTTCACCTCATTTTTTATTAATTAATTTATTTTTTTAAAAGTAAAAGCCGAGTTCAATAAATTTTATTAAAACCTTTTAAAATTTATAAATCACTTATTTTTAATTAAAAATAAATAAAAATAAGGTAAGAGAAAGCTTTGAGGAGTATTTACTTTTATTTTATTTTAAAATGCTTTGGCCTTTATTAGAGGCATCAATTTGTTAGAGCTAGCTATGGCTCAAAATTTTTTTAGATTTTTTACTCAGGTCTAAATCAAACTTAGCCCGACCTTAAAAGCCCGTATCATTGAGCAAAATTAATAAAAAAATTTTATATTAGTATATATATTTTATAATTAAATTTAAATAAAAAATATATTTTTATTATTAAATAGAATTTAGGTTGAGCTGACTCAAATTACTAAAAAAATTTTGTCCAAGGCTCAGCTTATGAGGACTGGGCTTATCTGATCAAGTGAGTAACTTGACCCATAAATAAATTTAGCTTTTATGTAGAACTTATAAGGAGCTTTTAAGAGTTATATTATCCAATAACTTTTACTTTTTTTTCTTAGGTACTTATTTTTTACCATAGTTTTATTTCAATTTATAAGTTTTAAAAAGTGAGGCTTAAATAGGTTTTTATACTTAAATGAGCTTTTATTTCAAATGAAATGCTGATTTATGTTTAGGATTTATTTTAATATGGAATAAAGGTAAGGGCGTATTTTGCTACAATTTGAGAACTTATTTGATTACAAAATAAAGATTAAAGACTTATTTGATTGTAATAAAAGTATAAAGATTTGCCTAGATAAAATGATAAAGTTCATGGATTTTTTTTATGATTTTATAAACTAATAAAAAACTCATAAATTTTATGTGTTGATCTAGATTTTTTTTTTATTTTTATTACACTTAAATGATCCTTAATTTTTAGTTTATACAAAAATAAATTATTAACCTTGTATCCAAATAAGCCTTGTTGATGCTTTTCCTTACGAGAAGTCGAATGCAACCCTATAACACAAAGGAGGTTAGAAGGACGCTGGAGTTTGTACTTTGGGAGCCCTCTTCGACGGTTAAGTTAGTATAGTGTTTACTCAAATAGTACTGCAGATTTTGAATAGGGGAAAGAAAGACCCCTCACCTCTGGGTTTGCTTACCCCTTTATAAGTGTTGTCTGAAGGCATAGTGTCAGATGATTTGATAGCAATGTGATCGACGCCAGGCTAGCTGTCGGGCTATGGTGAATTGTGGTCGGCTTAATCAATTGGCCACCACTCAGAAGATGTTTGGGTCATGATCTGATAGAAGTGCCCGAAGGGCTCGTGTGACTAGCAGGCTAGCGCAAGAGACGACGGTTATTAAAACACCAGAGAGGTATGCTTTGAATATTCTAAGTGTGAGTTTGGCGTGTACGTGTTTCTGGAGCAGAGTTGCTGATATGCTCGCTTATTTGTTATTTTAGGTGAGCTTGTAACAGAAAAGGGGATAGAAGATGTGGAAGAAGAAGGGGGAGTTGGGCAGTTTGTCGTGTACAATGGTAAAAAAGGTGGGGGTAGGGGTTGTGATGATCGATCGGATAGCATGAGAAGGGCAGGTCGCTCGTCTAGTCAAGGGACGGAAGAGAGTATTTCCTCTGGTTATTTGATGTTAAGGTAGAAAAAATTTTTGAACTGACCTGGTTGTTTGTTGTTGTACAGAGATGAACCCAGTTTAGGCAGCTTTGGTGGAATAGGAGACTAAGCAGGCTAAGACTGAGAGGGCTATTGCGCGTTAAAAGAGAGGGAAGAAGAAGATAGGCGAGCAACCTAAAGGAAAGACGCTTGCTATTACTATGATGAGTCATCATGGAGACCTTGCATCAGTGTCTGCAGTGGTGACTACAGTGGTACCTGTGTCACAGCCTGGATTGAAGACAGATGGATCCAATGGTGGGCCTGTTCCGACTAGTGGGGCATCATATCAGCTAAGCACTGCTTCTACAAGGCCATGGGCTGGTCGTGGTGCTCTGTGTTCTAGTAGGTTGGGCATACTTTGTGAAGTTCGAGTGCCAGGCTTTGAGGCAGCATTGAGGTGGGCAATGAAAGGCGTGGCGCCCGTTTATTAGGATATTTTGGCGAGGAGGAGTCTAGCCCAGAACTTAAATACGGCCATGGTTGGTTTGGTTGAGGTAAGTTTTGTTTTAAGGGTAAGAGGGTAGGCTAATGAGAAGTATGTGTTGGTAATGTTGTTGTTGTGATATGCAGGCGCTTTATTGCCAAATGGCTTAGAGAAATTTAATCTGCAGGCATCAAAGATAGTGGAGCTAGACACCTAAGTGGTGAAGTAAAAAGAGGCAAACGCCAAGTTGGAGGCCTCTTTGAAGGAGATTAAGGAAATGAGGGTGGTTGAAATAGCAGAACTGCTTCTGAAGAGGGAGAAGGTGAAGGCCGATGCTTCTGAGTCAGCAAAAAATTTAGAGGATTGTAATGTTGAACTTGCATCTGCTAAGTCTAGAGTGGTTGAACTGGAGGGTCGTCTTGGTGATTTGGAGGCTCATCATCAGGAAGAATTAAAAAGGCAGTAGAAAGAGATTTTTGATAAATTCTTTATTGCTGTGGATTCGTATCATCGCAGTACGCTGTATAGGGTTTAATTACTGTGTGGTCCTCTTGATCTGCGAGCGGTTGACTTAGGGCGCCTGTACATACCTCTTGAGGGTTTTAATGTGTTATACCCTAGTCAGCAAGAAGTGGACGAAGGGCGAACAAAGGATACAACATTATTTACTGCAGCTCCTGAAAAATTTGAGCAGGGCGATTCTAGTGACGAGGCTAGCGTGCAGCCGTTTTGTCGACTAAGGATGAATAGTGTATAGCTCATTCTGTATAGCGATCTTTGTAAAAGACTTTTTGAATAAATGGAAACATTTATTTTGTTAACTATTTGTTATTTTCGCTTGATAAAGACATTTGGTTTTTTAAGTTCTTGCCTTGATTTGGTTTATTACGCTTGTTTTTTAGTGCCATGCATGATGGTAGTATAAAACCTTGGAGGTTTTTATAGGCAACTGATGGTTTTCGGGGAAAATATGTTCATGGCCTTGTTTGGGCGATTGAGTGTCGCAAGGTTGAAGGTTATAATTAGCCATGGTCTCATTGGACTAAAGTTTAGCCATGTGGTGAGTAGTGCGACTTTTTGGATTAGTTGCAAAGAAAGCGATTGCATTGCAACAATAGTGAGGTGTTTATGCCAAAGAGGCAATTACTTTGCAGCAATAATGAGGTGTTTGTGCCAAGAAGGTATTGCTTTATAGTAATAGTGAGGTGTTTGTGCCAAGGAGGCGATCGCTTTACAGCAATAGTGAGGTGCTTGTTTGATGGATCATTGTGTAGAGAAAAGATCATCTTGGCGATCGGACTTGTGATAAATGTTTGAAGGAGAGATTCTTACAAGTAGTATTTCTTTAGATGAGCAGCATTCCACGTGTTAGGGATGATGCGTCCGTTTAGGTTTGCTAATTTGCAAGCTCTAAAGCCAAGGATATTGCTAACTTGATAAGGTCTTTCCCAGTTTAGGGACATTTTCTTTCTTTCTCCTGCTGGTCGACTGGCCTCCTAATTTTGGAGTACGAGGTTGCCAACTTGGAACTATCAATTGCGGACTCGACGGTTATAATATCTACAGACTTGTTGTGCCGAAACTGCCATGTGGAGCACAGCGTCTTCTCTGGCTTCCTCGAATAGATCAGGGTTAGCCTTGAGGTGTTCAGAATTGAGCTCTGTATTAGGGTTAGCAATACGCAAGCTGTGCACGCCTATTTTGGCAGGTGTGATAGCTTCAGTTCCATACACAAGACTGAAAGGAGTAGCGGCTGTCGCTTGGGTTTCGGTGGTTCGGATGGCCCAAAGTATCCCAGGTGTTTCATCACCCATGTGCCTTTTGCGTTGTCCAATTTTTTCTTTAAGGGTTGCAGGATATTTTTGTTCATTGATTTAACTTGGCCATTTGACTGAGGGTGGCCAACAGAGGTGTGAACAAGGTTGATATGAAACCTCGAACAGAATTCATGTAATTTATCCACTGACAGCTGCTTGCTATTGTCTGCTATTATAATATTGGGTATCCCAAACTGACAGAGAATGTATCACCAAATGAAGTTTTCCATGTTTCAAACAGTGATAGTGGCGACTGCTCGACTTCCACCTATTTAGTGAAGTAATCGCAGGCAACGAGTAAGAATTTTCATTGGGCTGTCGCTAGAGGGAAGGGGCCTAATATGTCTATTCCCCAAACATAGAATGGCCAAGGGCTGAAGATTTGCTTAAGTGCCTCAGCTGGCTATCGAGGAATAGGGGCGAAACGCTGGCACTTATCACATTTTCTAACAAGTGCAGTGGCGTCCTTCCTCATGGTGGGCCAAAAGAATCCTTGTCGTAAGGCTTTGAGTGCTAGGGCCCTCCCACCTAGGTGGTTATCACAGATGCCTTCGTGTATTTCTTTTAAAACATAGGTAGCCTCAGAGGGTGTAGGCACCTGAGCAATGGGAGAAAGAAGGACTTTTTGTATAAAAGGTCATTGATAATTGTGTACCTGGCCACTCATTTCTCCAATCGTTTCCTCTCTAGTGGGTTGGTTGGAACTTGATTGTCCTTAAGGAATTAAATAAAGGGTGTCATCCAATTTGCTTTGGTGTCAATGGTGATTTAGTGTATGTATCTATCATAGCTAGGTGTTGGAAGGCACTCGATGAAGACTTTCCCTCTTATGGAGATGTCGATGGTGCTAGCCATTTTGGATAAGCTGTCGGCTCTAGAGTTGTCCTCTCTGGGTATCTATTTAACTATGATATGGGTGAATTTTCGAGATAAAGTGGCGATCACCCGGTGATATTTGGCAAGTAGTTCATCTTAGGTTAGCTACAAGTTGAGAGTCTATGTGGGCAATGAGGTTATTGGCTCCAAGGCTTTGGCTAACTCCATGCCGGCTATTAAAGCTTCAGACTTGGCCACATTGTTGGAGGTCGCAAACTGAAAAGATAAGCCATACTGCCATTTGTGACCTTAGGGGCCGAGTAAGAGGACTCCTGCACCACCCTTTGCTTTGCCAGAGGAGCCATCGATGAAAATGCGCCACTCGTCATTTTTGTGTTCAGAAAGACGGTTATGTATTCCTTATGAATGATCACTGGATGGAGGGCGATCTGGTGGTGGCTCTTTCGATACTCGAAAGGAACATTCAGTGATAAAGTCTGCTAGTGCTTGTGCTTTCATAACTTTCTTGGGGCTATAGGTAAGCCTAAATTCGCTGAGCTCGATACTCCAACGAATTAATCTTCCTGTGGAGTCAACTTTAAAGAGGATGTTTTTGAGGGGGTGAGGACAGTGATAAGGTGCACCTGAAAGTATTGCCTTAACTTTTATGCCAAGATGATGAGGGCACAGACTGGTTTTTCTAGTTTGCTGTAATGAAGTTCGCCAGCCTGGAGTGCCCTACTAACATAATAAATAGGGTACTGTTGTCTTGCCTCTTCTCGTACTGGGACGGCAGTGATCGTTTTGTCTAATACAGTAAGATAGATAAAAAGTTATTCGCCATGTTTTGGACTGGCGAATAGCGAAGGGGTGCTCAAGTATTCTTTGAGTTGGTCGAATTGTTGGCATTCGTCAGTCCATTTATATCTAGTCGCCCTCCTAAGGAGTTTGAAAAAAATGAGGCATCTTTCAGCGAATTTGGAAATGAAATGATTGAGTGTTGCTATTCATCCAGTTAATTACTATACTTCTTTAGTGGATTTTGAGGGGCTCATTTGCATGATTGCGTTGATTTTCTTAGGGTTTGCTTTAATGCCTTTAGATGAATATCATAAATCCTAAGAATTTTCCTGCTGAAACACCAAACACATATTTTAGTGGATTAAGTTTCATTTTGTACTTACGAAGTATGTGAAAGGTCTCCGTGAGGTCGTTGAGATGTTGATGGAAGGAGGGGCTTTTGATGAGCATGTTATCAACATAAATTTCCATTGAACGCCCAATTTGTCTTTTAAAAAGCTTGTTGACCAAGCATTGGTATGCGGCTCCCGTGTTCTTTAGGCCAAAGGGCATGACTTGGTAGCAGAATGTGCCATCTCGGTTATGAACGTCATTTTATCTTGGTCTCAGGGGTCCATCTTAACTTGGTTGTGCCTTGAGAAGGCGTCCATAAAGCTCAAGAGTTTATGGCTAGCGGAGGCATCAACCATTCGACCAATGCTAGGGGGAGGGTAGCTGTCTTTTGGGCAGGCTTTGTTCAGGTCGATGAAGTCAACACACATTCACCATTTCCCTAAAGCTTTTCTAACCATAACTACATTAGCAAGCCAATCGGGATATTTGAATTCTTGGATGTAATTGGCCAGTAGCAATTTGTTGACTTCCTCTCATATTGCTTTGAGTCATTCGGGAGTAAACTTGCATTTTTTTTGTTTAATAGGTGCAGCGTAAGGGTCCACATGCAGTGAGTGCATGATGATGGTTGGGTTTATGCCAAGCATGTTCAGTTGCTGACTAGGCAAACACGTTGGCATTCTTCTCGAGGAATTTTGCAAGGAGACATTTTTCTTCAGGATTAAGGGAAGAGCTAATGCTGGTGGCTAACTCGGGGTCTGAGTCATAAAGAGCCAACTTTTTGGTGTCTTCAGTTGGTTGAGGTTTCTGGTTATGAAAATCGCTTCTGGCATCTAAGTTTTTAAGGATAATTTCTTCTGGTTGGGTAGGCACAATGGTGTGAACTGATGATTCAGCTTTGGCGTCGTTGATGGTGGTCGACTGACGAGTGGCCAATTCAATTGACAATAAGGGACACTGGCGGGCTGTTTGTTGATTGGATCACATGTAACCAATTTTTGTTGGTGTTGGGAATTTGGCTATCAGGCAGTAGACCACGGTGACCATTTTTATTTTCTTCATCAAGGGTCGACCTAAAATGGCATTATAGGCTAAAGGTTGGTCAACGACCAAAGGGTTATAGTGCACTCGCCATCGCCCATTGTTATGGGGAGCGTGATCGCCCCTTTCACTGGTATTGGCTGGTTAGTGAATCCGTAGATTGGAGGGGATGGGTTTAGGTCACCGGTGCTAAAGCCCATTTGAAGAAAAGTGTCCCACTGCAGAACTTCCACCGCACTGTCATTATTTATGAGTGTTCGATGGACTTGATAATTGCCTTGGTGGCAGAGACAACGATCGTATCGTTTTCATAATTTGATAAGAGCTGTGAATCGGTACCATCGAAGCTAAGTGCCCAATTGGTTTGTTTAATTTGTTTGGGAGCCACGTCAACTGCCATGATAGAACGAAGGTAGGCTTTGCGTTTTGATCTGCTGGTGGCCCACGCTTTGGCTGGACTGACGATCATGTTTATGATGCCAATAATGGATTATTTGTTGGGGGCAGTCTTCCTGTGCTCGTTAAAAGATCGTGTGTGATCCTTGACGTGTGAATCTTTCTTAACAAATTGCTTGATCGCGCCTTCTTACCAGGGATTCAATGGCATTTTCCAAGCTAAGGCAATCCTTCGTTACATGGCCGATATCATTGTGAAAGTTGCAACGTTTTTCAGGATCGCGCTTGCTACGGTCTCCTTTCATTGAGGGTGGATGCTCGATGAGCCCCTCTCTCATTATGGTGTTGAGGATTTGAGACCTGAGAGCTATCAGAGGTGTGTAGAAGTTGTATTTTGTGTGTGGGAGAGCCACGTTCGCTTTCTGTGAGGGCTATACTATGATGGGACAGCTTGTGTTTCCTTTTGGGGTCAGTTCCCTAGTCGGTCGACCAACCGGTTAGGTTTTGAGCCTCGACTACCTTTTTGTTCTCGGTCTTAATTTTTCGCTCGTCAACTCACGATTTCTATTTCTTTGGCCTCTATATATTTCTGCACCTTCTCATAAAGCTGGTACAACTTCATGGGTTGTGCGTCAGTCAAGGCGTATTTCAGGTATTTGTGATGAACGCCCATTGTGAAGGCCTGGATCACCCATTCATCATTTAGATCTCAGACTTCCAAGGCGGCTGCATTGAATCGTTAGAGGTAATCATGGATAGTTTCGTCATGGTTTTGCTTGATCGCTATTAAGCTGGCGGAGGTTCTTGCGACTGTATGACAACTGCTAAAGTGGACTAGGAAATGTCTGCCCAGTTGGTTGAAGTTTGTGACAGAGCCCGGGTTTAAGGAATAACACCATGATCGTGTTGGCCCCCGAAGCGTTGTTGGGAAGATACGACATTGGATGGTGTTCGGTACATCACATAGATTATGGAATGCACGAAAGTGGTTTAGATGGTCAGCCAGGTCGATTTTACCATTATTGGTGTGAGAGGAGAGCTTAACCTTCTGAGGAACCTGCACCTACCGAATGTTAGGCGAGAGGGGGTTGTGTTCGTCAGCCAACCATTCCCAGTTATCTCTTTGTGGTTCACGAAGCTCTTTAACTTCTTGCTTCAGGGTGGCTATTTGTTGGGCAAGGTTTAAAGATGAACTTGGCGGGTGGTGCCCACGATGTGACAGAAGGTTTTTAGTGCCACATGTCGTGGGATCGGCGTAGAGCAGGAACTTTCCTCTAGCATTAGGCGAGTGACACAGTCTGCTATGGCATACAACTCTTGGGTATCTGGATTTAAGGTATTCACAGCATGCTGGGTTGGACGATCAATAGGTTACATGTTTTGGAGATTGGTTTGAGAGTTGACAAGCTGCGCTAACTAGATCTGGGATTGCTGGATGGTGGCTAGCTGACTAGCGATAGCTTGAAGTTACGCCTAATAATGGGCATGGTAGTCGAGTTGACTAAGTGGGGTAGGTGTGTTGAATTGAGCAAAGGGAGGTGTTAGGATGTCTAAAGGTGTATGTAAGGTGTTTGTAGGAATGCTGGTTACTGGGACTGTGTTGCTGGGGCCTGCGGTCTGGTCATGATGAGGGGCGACAGTGGCCACTGGCGAAATCAGCCCTAGTAGGTTCTAGTAGTATGCCAGGGGCGAGTGGGATTGCTATGAAGAGAGTGAAATAGGTATTTGGGATATCTGGGTATGCGATGAGCTGAGGATTGCGGGGGTTGTCAGAGCTGTGGTATGGTTAGTCGCTTCTGGTGGCGATGAGAAATTTTGTGGGGTAGTGTCAGCACTTCGATCAGCCATGGTTTTCTTTTTGATCATGTTCCCACAGACGGCCCCAATTGTTGATGCTTTTCCTTACGAGAAGTCAAATGCAACCCTACAACACAAAGGAGGTTAGAAAGATGCTGAAGTTTATACTCCGGGAGCCCTCTCCAAAGGTTAAGTTAGTATAGCATTTCCTCAAATAGTAGTGCAGATTTTGAATGGGGAAAAGAAAGATCCTTTACTTCTGGGTTTGCTTACTCTTTTATAGGTGTTGTTTAGAGGTATAGTGTCAGATAATTTGATAGCAATGTAACCGACGTCGGGCTAGCTATCGGGCTATGGTGAATTATGGTCGGCTCAATCAGTTGGCCGCCATTTTCTATAATCATACTGTTGTTAGGAAGGTCACATCGCTATCTGATGCTTGTCGGGCGATCGCCTTTTACGCTGTTTGGGCGATTGCCTATGTGGTAACAATTGTTTATGCTATTTGGGTGATTGCCTATGTGATGGTATAACAAGCCTCAATTTTTATTTTATATTTTAAAAAAATCTTTAATATAAATTTAACTTTTCATTTAAAATAGAAGCTTATTTAGGTATAAATCTAGCTTATTATAGGATAATAAAAATATAGCTACTTATTTAAAAAAATGTAAAATAGTTCCAAGGCTCTTTTAATATTTTAGACTTAATTTAAAAAAAAAAGATTTTATAATTTTAATTTTTAATATTTCAAAAAAATAAAGAAATTAAAAAAAACAAAATCAAAATTAATATGTATGTATGCTTAGATTTATATTACTTTTAAATGATTTTTTTCTCTTGATCAGATGCGAATTTTCTTCCCTTTTTATCTTTATTATTATTCAATAGTTTAAAAAGAAAAAAATAATAAAAGTAAAAAAACAAACAGAATCTAAATATATATTATAAGGGAAAAAAAGCATAAGCAAGTAGGACAATTATATAAGTGGGTAAAATGTGAGAGTAAAAGTTGGTAGGATAAAATATTTTCGACTAAGCTTGATTATGCAATCAAACATAGGGTTTTAGTAGACTAAAGATTTTGACAACAGTTTAAAATAAATATTTTTTATCATCGTAAAAAGAAAGAGAATAATTGTAAGGTTTAAATAAAATAAGGATTTTTTCCTTTTAGCAAATTATGGACAATAGGGTCACTAAAGCCATTAAGATTGGACAAGAGATATGTATGCAACAATGCTAATCTATCAATCACTCAAATGATATACAGTTATCCATCATGTTAAGTAGTTTCATTGATCACCACCTACTGTTAATTGAATAAAGCCTAAGAGATACATATTGCTTTGCTCAAAATTATAAATATTACAATTATGACAACCATTAAGCATCAAAGTTGTGTCTACAAATTATAGTTCCTAGTCGATGTATTATTAAGATAGGATAATAAAATTACATATCTAATAGTGTAGAAGGAGAAAAACTTTGACCAATCACAAACTGTCACATGTAAATTGATATTTCTTTTAATTAATAAATTATTAAATAAATTATGTATCAACATGTGCAATTGATTACATCATAAATAGATATTTATCTTCAATTAAATTAAGATTAATTTAAAGATATATAAAATAGTTTTATCTCTAATTAAATTTAAATTAATTTAGAGATAAATAAAAAGAGTTTTATCTCTAATTAAATTAAATTAATTAAGAGATAATTCATCAAGATAAATTTATTAAAGAACTTATATTCTTTAAGAACTTTTTTCTACTTGGCTCATTGACACTATAAAAAGGGGTCTCTACCAAAAGCCATTTAACGTAATTCACAAGCTTGGAGAGAAGAAGAAGATTTTGAAGATTCAAGTTCTCTCGAAGTCTCAAGAAGTTTTCTCTCAAGAACGCGAAGAACATGGCTCTCGTTCTTCAAGAAGCTGCTCTCCGATCCTGTTCTAGTAACAAAGAGGAGATAAATTTCATTTTTCAAGATCAAGTCTAGAAGACCCTTGAAGTGGACCTTATTGATTCAAGATCAAGTCTAGAAGACACTTGGATTGAAGTTTTTATTAAAAAAATAATCAAAGGATTTCTTTATTTTAAAAAACATCTAGAGATTGCAACTCAAGTCTAATAAATCAAGTTGATTTGTTTGTCTCTAAATTTTCTTGATCATTTTCCGACACGAAATTTGTGTGTACAAATTTCTGGCACGCTTGGTGGGACGATCTCTACTTTTCATCTCTTTTCTTCAAAATTCAAGTTATCAAGTTGCAATGGCTCCTAAGAAGAACCTTGTCAACAAACTAACTCTTAAACCTGCTCATGCTGATCCTACAGTCTACCTCGCTTCATTAGCCAGCATTGATGTCACTACTCGTCCCTACAGCACTAGGGCAAAGACTAAATCTTTTTCTGAGCTTTTTGATCAGACTTCTCCAGTGTTAAACCAAAATCCACTCTTTGAAACTTCTTTAAGTCAAGACTCAGAAGAAGTTCCTGTTAAACAATTTGATTCTGGATCAAGTCCAATTCACCAAAAATCATCCAAAGAGCAAGATATCTATTCAAGCAGTAGCTCCAAACCGCAATCTCCTCCAAAATCAAGCTTTGGAGAAATGAATGTCATGACAACTGGCACCAAATCACTGGAAGAGCAAGTTACAATTTTGGCAAAATCTGTCATAACTCTCGCAGCAAGTATTAGAGAAAAAGATGAACATATTACTTTCTTGATGGATAGGATGGGTACTTTCACTGAAAAATCAATGGCCTCAGGTGAAAATAGTCAATCAAATCCTTAAAATGATGTTAAGAACTCCAACACTGAAGATGCTATGGAGTCAGAGCAAAAGATTAGTGAGGTGGTCACAACAAGTTAACTCAAAGATCTTATCAAAGAAGCCATCAAGGATCAAGTTGACAGTGCCACTCAACCTTCATACACATATGCAAAGCCATATTCTCCAAGGATTAATCGTTTAAGGATGCCTAAAAATTACCAACCTCTAAAGTTTTAGCAGTTCAATGGAAAAGGAAATCCACGCCAACATGTGGCACATTTCGTGGAGACTTGTAATAATGATGGAACCTATGGAGATCTTATGGTAAAACAATTTGTTTGATCCTTGAAGGTAATGCTTTTGATTGATATACCGATTTTGAGCCTGGAATGATTGATAGCTGGGAACAACTTGAACGAGAATTTCTCAATCGATTTTATAGCACTCATCGCATCATCAGCATGATCGAACTCACGAGGTCACTCCAATGGAAGGATGAACTAGAGATTGATTACATCCATAAGTGGAGGAAT
>JBBYHM010398668.1:0-13539 GCA_038381775.1 Adansonia rubrostipa | reverse complement strand
CAAAGTTTTTTTTTTGACATTTTTGGCTTAGTTGAGAGCTTTATAGGCCATGAGATTTCTGATTTGTGTATTTGTAAACAATTTTTAGGCAATTATAATACTTTAAGGGTCATTTTATAAATATTAGAAAGTTTAGGGACTAAATTGTAAAATATGAAAATTATATTTTGTGGCTAAAAATGCTTGGCCGAACATTCTTGCATATTGTTACCATGACTTTTGTGTTGATTCTTTGCTGGTTTAATGATTTTTAATAATTTTTTGTGGTACTTTACCATATAGGGGTCAAAATGTAATTTTATAAAGTTTAGGGGTTACTTTGTAATTTGTAAAAAAAACTTAGGCAAGGTATTTGGCTGAATATTTGTTGATATATTGGCTGCATTTTCATGCATAATTTTATATGATTTTTTAAAATGATTTTTAGGTTATTTTATTGTGTAAGGATTAAAATGAAAATTTAGGAAAGTGTAGGGACTAAGTAGCAATTTTCATATTTAGGGTGCAAAATGTACATTTCATCAGTTTCAACGATTTCTATTATCTCTATGGCCTTCCGTAGGGATATTGAAATTTTCAAAACCTTTCATATTTATTTGATCCTCCAAGGATACGAAACGTAATTTTTAAAAATTTAGGGGCTTGATTACAAATTTTGCATTTCAAGTCAAACTTAAACTTTTAGCTTTTCCATTTAGACTAAATTCATCTACTTTTCATCATTTTAGTGTCCATTAGGGCATCGGGATACTTTCGTGCCGAAGGTATACCGTAGGAGCATTTTGGTAATTTTCTTAAAATTGAGTCCTAGATAGTAACCGGGATGCTTTTATGCCAAAGGTGCACATTTAGGATAGGTTCATCCAATTTTTATCATTTTAGAGTCCATTAGGGGTACGGGGATACTTTCATGTCGAAGGTATACCCCAGGGGCATTTTCGTAATTTTGCTCATTGAAATGCTTTTACGCCGAAGGTGAATTTTTAGGATTGGTTTAGCCTACCAAGATCATTTTAAGGTCAATTAGGGTTACCAAGGTATTTTTATGTCGAAAGTATATCCTAGGGGCATTTTGGTCATTTTGCTCACCGGGATGCTTTTATGCCAAAGGTGAATTTTTAGGATTGGTTTAGGCTAGCAAGACCATTTTAAGGTCCACTAGGGTTATCAGGATACTTTCATGTCGAGGATATACCCTAAAGGCATTTTGGTCATTTTGTTCATCAGGATGCTTTTACGCCAAAGATGAATTTTTAGGATCAGTTTAGCCTACCAAGATCATTTTAAGGTCCATTAGAGGTACCGGGATACTTTCATGTCGAAGGTGTATCCCAGGGGCATTTTCGTAATTTTTTCCATCGGGATGCTTTTATGCCAAAGGTGCACGTTTAGGATTCTTTTAGCCTTTTAAGGTCCAGTAGGATTACCGGGATACTTTCATATTGGAAGGTATACCCTAGGGGCATTTTGGTCATTTTGCTTACCATGATGTTTTTATGTCAAAGGTGAATTTTTAGGATTGGTTTAGACTACCAAGATCATTTTAAGGTCCATTAGGGTTACCGGGGTACTTTCATGTCGAAAGCATACCGTAGGAGCATTTTGGTAATTTTGCTCACCGGGATGCTTTTACGTCGAAGGTGAATTTTTAGGATTGGTTTAGTCTTCCAAGATCATCTGAAGACCCATTAGGGTTATCGGGATACTTTCACGTCGAAGGTATACCCTAAGAATATTTTCATAACTTTGTATTTGAATCACATCTTATGTGAATGTTAGGATACTTTCACATCGGAAGTACACATTAAGAACATGTCCATAATATTATGTCATTCTTAGGTCATAGAATCAGTATTTTTTTATATATAACAAAATTATTTTTATAAATAAGGCAATGTCTCTTAATTAAATTGATATATAGGATTCCTACTAGTATATGTGAGGAATTCTACGAATTATTTTAACAGCGAGATAACCTTTTCAAATAAGAAGTCCAGATTTTTCAGTTTTAAAACAAAATAAAACCTTTCATATTCCGTATGGTTCTCCGACAGGATATGATTGAGAATTCGTGCCCACCTGGTTCCCCAGGAGTGTACGAATAATTTTATGATTTCTAGAAACATTAAAACCCGACTTTCTTGAAATAATAAACTTTCTTAACAAAATACTATAAGAATTATAATTAAACATCTAATGTTGAAACCGAATAAAAATTAAAATTTAAGTTTAACACATGATTAATAAGGTACCAATTTTTGGGCATCATGAGAGGGTCGATCCTTACTTGTGATTGTAACCGACTCCCAAATCCTTTTATATGATCTCTGGTATGGTGGCAGGCCTCGAAATTAGTATTTTAGGGTTTCGTAACCCTTAAAATACACACTCCGATAGGTGACCAATCTCACCTAGCCTAAATAGATTGGTGGCGACTCTAAATAAATAGTTATTTCGTAATGACTATTTAGGGTTAAATCGAGTGAGTGATTTATCTCGATCATCCAGTCCCCAAAATGAGAAAATGATGATAATGATATGGCCTATAGAAATGATAGAATATAAGATAAACTTAACAAATATAGGAGTGAATGTCATTTTAAGTCGGGCTTGGTTCGGATTCGTATTTGGACCACATTGCGACAGGTGGTATGAAGCTTTCTTCGAAATCTTCTTCAGGATCAACTTTACTAGCATAAATTGACTGTTCGAAATCGGTCTTCAAAGACCCATCACATCCATTTCACTGTCGTCAAAACACCTGAGAAAGTGAAGAAATAAACATTGCAAATGGCACACACACAACCTGGGGGTTTGGATAAGAATGGAGGCAAAAGAGTAATTGAGACAAAGAGATTGAAAAATGATGTAGGCATGCAATATGGAATGAGATATGCAAAAGTCATTTCATTGATAATGTTCGATAAAAATGCCCCTTACATAGGACACCTACTTGCCTTTAAGCGAGGGTAGGTAAGTTTTCATTTCTTGACATTACATAAAAGGGATAGGAAAACTACAGGGGCTTTCGTTATGACCCCGTCATCAAGATCAGGTTTTGGTGGAAGGATACAAATTCTATGGATAGGTATCTTGGAGATCGAGGTAGTAGAGGGCTTTGTTTAAGATGATCAAGACATCTTTAGCCTTTTGCTCTTCTGGTTGGCTTGAATCAATTCGTCCTCCTGAACAGAATATCTCATAGAGAGACGAGAACATTATTGGCTTCGATTCCCCCTTTTGACCCAATGACGTGTCATCTCCTGGTTACGGATCCTCCTTTCTTGTTGTCTTCTTAACCACGTCTTAGCCTTGAATCCTAAGCCCCAGGTTGCTAAAAAAATTAGTCGGACAGAATAAAGTGTCTGCATCCTATGGTGAATTAGTGATGTTTGTAAAGGAGTTAGATTAAGCTATGCGTTTAATAATTTTGATAGCTTGATAAGATCAAGTGAGGTATTGCAGGATACCCTTAAAAAGAAATCACCTATGTAAGTGTGAAATGTGGTCATATTCATGAGAATTGATAAGGCTAAATTCTTTATAGCACTCTCAAAAACCAAAACCTGTTCGGTGTCAAAATACACACAACCATGAAAACCAAAGGTGGTCAAACAGGATTGTGTAACACTTATTGTCTTGGGTTTACAAGAAAGACTAAGTAGTTCAAAACATCAAGTTCACTAGTTAGCCGAGTAAATCTGATAATTATTATAAGGGAAGGTTCAAAGCCAAAAGCTACTTATCCTGATGCAATAACTCTTTATAGTTATTCTATCTCATATTTTGATTTAGTTTGCCGTTTTAATCAGACAATTTTCATTTATGTGGAGGATTGTTGGATATCAATACTAATGTAAAGGTATATTATTGCAGATAAATACATTGTGTATGATTACAATACATTATTTATATCCATAATGAATAAGAAATTATTCTCAAGATGCCCACTTGAAAATGAAGAAAATTGATTGGTGTTGGCCGAGGCTAGGCTTGGCTTAAAGTCAAACGGGCCTTATTTTTTAGAGCCTAGCTAGTTAGAGATAAGTGAGCTAAACCCATTGGGTTTGTTGAACTGAACCCAAACCAACTAATTTGTCCAATTAAGACATTTATATCTGAATAATTTTGGTTTTTAATTTTAAAATTGAAGTGTGTAATCGTTTCATTTATTTAATAATAATGGACCATTATTTTTTTAGTAACTGTTCATTTCTTAATAGTTTTAATTGTTTGGAAAATTTTGAAAATAATTGAAAACCCTTTTGGATTAAAACTTCTCCATTTTCTTCATAAAAATCCTAGATTTTTCTTCTCGGTAGAGTGGTCCTCAATTTCCTGTTATTGAGAGGGAAAAAACTACATCCCTCTGGTTCACTATGCCAAGATTGATGGTGCTTTCAATCCTCGACATGATTGAGGAAGCCTAAGAGATGAATTGTGCAAAACTATTAAGCATCCAAGAGTCAAGTAATAGTCATCTTAAGGTCAGAGGTTCTTAACCTGATTCAATCGGTCTTTCAATTTTTATTTTTTGAATTTGTTAAAAGAATTTACTCATATTTTTATCTGTCATCGATTATTGCAGCATTTTATAAACCGTGTTTAGTCACTTTGGTGGCAATTTTATTGTTTTGCAGCTTATATATCCCACAAGACAACTGCTGGAAATAATCAAACCTAGTGTTGATCTGTGGTATGAAGTAAGATGGCAAAATGCTCAAGGTAATTTTCTGAATCTCCGAACTTTTCAACTTCGACAAAGAGAAAGAACAAGTGCTTTGCCTCAATTTGAGAGTTGCCTCCTAATAGATCCTTTAAGTTCAACACAGATGGGTCCGTTGTTGGTAAACCTGGACTTGCTGGTATTGGAGGTATTCTAAGAAATGATAAAGGGGGGATCAAGATAGAATTTTCATTGGGCAAGCTAAATCCAATTTTGCAGAACTAATGGCTATTAGGGAAGCTTTTCTTATATTCGACGCATCTAACAGGGGTAACACTCATAACCTCATTTTTGAAAGTGACAGCCTTAATCTTATTAATTGGATTAAAGAGTCGAAGAGTGCACAATGGAGATTAAGAAATCTGTTAAGAAGTGTTGAAACAAGTAAAGCTACTGTGTTCAATTAAGTTATTCACCATACACCAAAGGAAGCCAATGAAATCGCAGATTGACTCGACAAAGCTGAAGTGAACAGGGAGAATGATATGCTCTCTTAAACCTAAGATTTTTTTTTTTAATCCGAAAATTCATTAACTTCCCCAAACTTAATTAATAAAAGATTGGTAGTAGCTTCCTATCTTTTTAAATCGTCTAGAGGTTGAAAAGTCATTATGACGATTATCCAAAATTTTCACATGTTCTGCTTCATTTTTTTATGGCTTAATATAAAAATTAGCCCTTGTATTGTACATTTTCTTTTCACTTAGGTATTTTATAAATTTTTATTCTCAACACATGTTATATATTACTGTTGTTAATGACACATAACACAATCTTATTGGTTAAGAAAAAGTCAAATGTTTACTTTTTAACGGTGCTAGAGCTAAAGTATTAAATCGGTAGACGAAACTAAGTTGAAAACAAAAATTCATAAAGTAACAAAGTAAAAAAAAAAAGACTGTAATTCAGGACTATTTTTTTAATTAAGCCTTTTTTACTTTTTAATTTTTTGTTTGAGAATATTCAAAAAAATAAGAAGAAAAACAGAAATAAAAAAGAAAAGAAAAGAAAAAGAATAATAAAAGGAAATGGATATGGGATGGTCCAATTTTGGATTCAGGAGCATATTCAAAATTTTTAACCCATCTAATAATTTGAAGTTCTAAAAATCAATAAGAATCCATACCTAATTCAAATCTGAAAAGTAATTTTAAAATCCAATAAATTTAAAAGTTTAAAAGATGAATTGAAAATTGGTTTATCAATTTATGAAGCTTACTTTAGTGTCGAAATTGAATTAAATAGTATTTGATTTAAATTAAAATTTTTGAAAAAACTTAATTTAACAATTAGATATAAATTAATTCAAATTAAAAGATATTTAAAGATTTTAAATAAAATTAAGTGTTTAAATAATGTAAAAATCATTATAATATTATAAATATACCAATGACCTATTTTATATATAAGCAAGGATATTCTAAGTTTGCAAAATTTCTCACACGGTCAAAGCTTGTAATGAAGCAGCACGCTGACTTGCTAACTGGGGTAACGTGGGGAGAGGAAAGGGTCCGGCTTGGGATTGTCCTGATAATATTGCCAATGCCAACATTATCCTATTTGATTGTACTAATGAGTAATTTATAAAGTCATCCATTTTTTTAAAAAGAAAATCATATGATAAAATTTAAAAATTAAACATTTAAATTAAAATAAGATATTTATTTTAAAATAACACGTAAAAATATAATGATAGGAGATTATATAATTTGATTTAAAGTAAATGATGAGATATTATTTTTAATATAATGTATTAACAATTTATTTTATTTACTTTATCTAAATTACACAATAATTAATTATATTTTTTTGAAAATAATACTTTCATTTTAAATAATATGTATAATGTAAGGATATTATAAGATTAACATAATTATATACATGAAAATTTTAAAAAAAATCATATTATAAATTATCATTGATATAATATTATAGTACCTTATTTAAGAGATTATTATGTATTTAAAAGACTATTTTAACATGTAGTCAGAGTAATTTTATTTTTCTATTATAAGTCCTCCAACTTATTATTGGTAGATTAACATATTAGTCTAATTTTCTTATTTGAAATTATTGATACTAATCTTAAAAAAGTAATTTGAGCAAGTCATATGAAATGAACATTTATTGGCAAACTCTAACGCATTAATTTTTCAAGTTCATATAAAGATTTGTTCTTACTTGAAGGTATTGATTAAAGCATTGAAAATGGTTAAAAATAGTCCTTTTAACAATGTTTGCCTTTTATTATCAATAAAAAAACACTAAAAAACAATAACAATTCAAAAACTTTCAACTAATTGCATAGTAAAAAAATTGTGATAACAACATAATTACAGATATTGTGTTGTATATATACAAGTATAGTTACTGCATTATACAGAGATGATGACAAATATAAGATCAATTTATACACAATAATTGGTAGTTGCATATTTTATTATACTCTAAAATGGTAAGAATAAGTTATACAATTAAAATAAATTAATAATTTCTGTTATAGTTATTACTTTTGTAATGTTTTTAAAATAAAATTATACTTAATTTAAGTTTTAGTTATTTGGATATATTGTTTAGATCATTTTGGATTTAAATTACTTCATGTTCGAATTTTGAGCTCAAATCAATTTAAATTTGAATCATTTCAGATTCATATCACTTTTAAATTTAAGTTATTTCAGGTTTAGATAATTTTCTATTTCATATTGTTAGGATTCAAAATTTTTTTAGCAAATTGAGTTTACTCAAATTCAAATTCAAAAAATTGATCGAATTTTTTGAACTGAAATAGGATTGGATACATCTACGTTATAGTTTAACCCATATTGAACATATCGTTTGAGTGATTTGATAACAAAAATCTTATCAAGCCGATGACATCTTCGGGACTCTGGATGATCAAAAACATGGCCTACCAGTATCCGGTATCACCAAGCGGGTCATTCACATGAAAACCTAGGACAAAGACATGAAAGCTTCCTCATCCATGTTTGAGTGATTTGATAACAAGCAACCAAGTGAGAAATCCTATCAAGACGATAACATCTTCGGGATTCGGAAAGATCAAAAACATTGCCTACCAGTATCCGGTATCACCAACCGGTTCATTCGCATGATGACCCAGGAGAAAGACACGAAACCTTCCTCATCCACGTTTGAGTGATTTGATAGCAAGCAACCAAGAGATGAATCCTATGAAGACGATCGCATCTTCGGGATTCTGGAAGATAAAAAACATGGCCTACCGGTAACCGGTCTCACCAATCTGTTCATTTACAAAAACACACAGGACAAAGGCAAGGAAGCTTCCTCATCCATAGTTTCATTGGTCCGCTCCACTACAACGTACAAATCCGCAAGATTTTTCCTTCGGGTGTGATGTCTTTTGGTGCTTGACTATACTTTAATATTTATGTATATTAGCTATAGATATATACATATATATTTATATATGAAATGGTACATTAAACATATTTTCCCTTTTCCAAATTTATATTGTTCACATATATGAGATCGCCTTGTAGTAGTTGCCTGTTCTTCATCATCCAATCTGGCAAGAAAACTGAACCCTCTTCCTTTCTAGTGAACTTGAAAATCCCGCAATTCCTGTGGATTGGTTCTGAATCTCAAATTTGCATAGGCTGATAGGCATTGAGATTTGAGTTGCCATGACCCATGAGCATCATGCCTGCCGATGCTGGCATAAGGATCTTATGACCAATCTCTAGATGTTTTTTACCGTCATCGTTCATCCATCGATCATCATCATCTATTGTATCAGTCTTCTAACGGAAAATCACTATCATCACTCTTACGGAGAATCAATTCCAAAATTAATATTTTCTTTACCATGATGTGTCCCAAAATCATAATCATCAGTAGTCACTTCTGAAGGAAAATCACCTCATCCCTTTCTTCGAAGAATTTTAACCTCCATTAACATTATCTTCGCCTCTTCAGGAAAAGAGGCATCGTGACCCTTCCAAGGGATGCGAGTTTTGATCAAGCTTTTCAAGGGGATGATCAGACTCATCAACTTGATCACATTCTTAACAAAATCCCTCCATGAATGACCACTAACATAAGGCTTCAGAAATTGGTGTTATGGGCTACTGATAAACAATTTGCTTCCAAGAGTATGCTGTTGTTGGAAAAAATAATGGAATCAATGCTAATAAAACGCAGAATATAAATAAAAGAATGCTGCTCGGAACTGGAAAAAATGGACCAAAATTAATAAATACTAGTACAAAATGGAATTACCGATTATGGAGAACCAAATTAACTCCGATTAATTCAAGGTTGAAACCTCTAATCTTAAGACAACTATTGCGTGCATCTCGGGTGCTTGACAATTTTGCACAATTCATCTCCTAGATCTCTTCAATCATATCATGGATTGAAAGTATTATCAATTTGGACATAGTGAACCAAAAGAATGCAAAAATTCGCTCTCAAACACAAGTGGAATGGACATGATGAACAGCCAAGAAAAAAAAATACACTGCCTTCAGAAACTACTTTTGGATAGTTTAAGAATCAGACAAGGAGACTATTCAACCGAGTAGACATAGCAATTTGGATAGAACATTCAATAGACACAAATATTCAAATAAATGGGAATTGTCTTAACCAGACATTAATTGTTCCCGGGTGGGGCTTCAATAATTCTTAAAGGACCCAAGTCTAGGCCCAAGCCCAGCTTGGCTTGATGTCATCAACACCACTCAATTCTTTCCTCTTCAAGTGGACACAATGAAATCAATCACGTAATGTAATCTTATATTATGTATCTATGTATGACAAAAATGTATTAGTATACATATTTCATATTGTATACCCTTAAATTAGCATTGATATCCTATGGAAATTGCTTGATTAAAAGGATAAACTGACTTAAAATATGAGAAAAAATAATTATGAAGAGTTATTACATCAGGATAGATAGTTTTTGGCCTTGAAACCTTCCATAATGACAACTATCGAATTTATTCGACTAACTAGTGAATATGATGTCTTTAACTATTTAGCTTTTCTTGTAAACGAAAACAATAGATGTCTCATAATCCCTCTTTGAACACCCTTGGTTCTCATGGTTGTGTTCATTTTGGACACGAATGCATCCTAATTTCTTTGAGCTCTCTAAAGAATTTAGCCTTATTAATTCTGATAGAATTAGCCACGATTTACACTCATATAAATGATCTCTTATCAAGAGTATTCTGCAATATCTCACTTGATTTGATTAAGCGATATGAATCATTAAAAGAACAGCTTAACCTAGCTTTTTTGCAGGCAACAATGGTTCACTATAGGAGTGCGCAAGAGTGTTTAAATTTTTCAATGTTCACACTAAGTTAGCAAAATTAGGTTGTCCCTTTAAACTTACATCCTGATATCTTTAGTCAACTAGGTTGGGTTGCCATTATGTAACTTTCAATTTTTAAGCTTAAATCACATTCCTTTCGATTATTTATAGACTTGTTCTCTTATTAAATCTTTGTTAGTGAATTCTCAATATTATCTTTGGTTTTGTATAATCAATAGAGACAATATTGTTTAAGAGCAATTGTCTTACAGTATCAGGTCTTCGATAAATGCATTGAGACTTACCATTATACAAGCAATAGTGTGCCCTACCAGTTGCAAATTACTTATTGCAATGTATACATATTACCGACAAAGGTCTCGAACGACATGGAATATCTTTTAAAAATTTAGAAGCCATTTTGTTTCTACACTAGCTTTATTTAAAGTTGTAAACTCATATTTCACTGTGTATCTAGCTATACACGTGTGTTTAGAAGATTTCCAATACATTCAGCTCATCCGATAGTAAAGACAAATTCACTAATGAATTTCTAATCTTTAGTATCAGATATCCAATTTGTATCACTGTACCCTTCAAATACAATTGGATATATTGTATAGTATAGTCCGTAATTTGAAATGTATATCCGAATTTGAATACCCTTATAGCGGCCTTCCTTTCCTGACTCGAAACTACAAACCCCTTGGTTGTTCCATATAGATTTCGTTATCTAAATTTTGATTTAGGAAAGCTATCTTAACATCCATTTGATGCATTTTGATCTTGTTAATGACAACAATCACTATTAACATCTGAATGGATGTTATTTTTGATACATATAAATGTGTATCAAAATTGTTCATGCTTGTTATTTATATCTTTTAACAACAAGTCAAGCTTTGTATTTGTCAGTAACTCCATTAGCTTTCATTTTCTCATAGAAAATCCATTTACAGCTTAATGGAGTATTATATAATCTAAATATTTTATTTTTAAAGATAAATTATTTATATAATTAATATGGTTAATTATTTTAATAAAAGTATTATTTAATCTAAGCATATTATTATTTTAATAATAAATAGTAATATTATAAATATTTTAAATTTTAGAATAGTATTTTTAATATTTTATTAAAAAATATTTTTATACTACTATTTTGATAATAAATTTATACAAATTATAATTTATAAAGATTTAACAATGAATGTTTTTAATATAAAAATTAATATTTTAATGGTAGAAATATTAGTAGAAAAAATATTTTAATAATTACTGTTATATTTTAAATATTTTAAACTATTTATATAATAAAAGTGTCAATTATAACTATTATTTTAGTATTTAGTATTAATATAATATTTAGTATTAAATATATTATTAATGAAATGTTATTATGGGAAACATTAATATTAAAAATTAATAGTCTAATAATAAATAGTTTTTAGTATTTTAACAATTAATAGTTTAACATCTACGTAAATATTACTATTGACAATTGTAAAAATAACATTTTTAGAATAATTATATTAATATTTTTTAATTATAATTATAATATTTAAAATATTTATATAAGTAAAGTTTTTATAATAAATAATATATTTTAAATATTTAATATTATTATAATAATTATTAAAATATTAATATTTTAGTAATAATTTTTTAATATTTTTGTAATTAATATTTATATCAATATTGCTATTTGAAAAAATGTAAATTTTCTCAAATACAAGCAAATAACAAAAATATAACCAAATAACACAAAATATTTTTTGTTAAGTCATTCAAATAAATCTCTTATTTTTCAAAAAATCTTCATGTTTTTGAAAGTTTTTTCGGAAGTTAATTTCTAGGAAATAAATATTGGAGCTCAAATTCTTATTCACGAAGGGTAAAATTTGGGTTAAGTTAGTATTGCTTGTGAATAGATTTTTTTAAAAATCATGCGAAATTTATTATATTATATTATGACTCAATATTAAATTTCGTAAACGTAATTCATTTTATTAAATTTATTTTTATTTTTAAATTTTATTAAACAAAAAAAAGTGAATTTAATTATATGTTTATAAAATATATTTTTATCAGTGCAAACGACAAGTTGACAGTGTACTTTTATTATTTTTGTTTTAAACAATAAAATTTGAAATAAAAGTATTTCAAAAAATATTTAGTAACTTCATTCCGTTGAATTGAGAGCAAGAAAAACAACACTTCATGCTATTGCTGTTTTTTCTTGTGCTTCTGGACCCTTCGTTGCATTTAGAATTTGACAAATGTCACCAATGGATCATTCAATTATTTAATAATTCATCAACTGCGCCCATGTGCCGTCTATTCTTTGAAGTTGACGTAATCCTCAAGCGAGTCCAAGTTTGCCTAGTAGCATTTCATCGACTTCATCGAAAAGAATAGTAATTGTCGTCAATTTGATAAAAGTGCGTCAATTACTACAGAAAATTTGCCTCTTATGCATTTTCTTAGCATCAAAATCCAATTTTGTCTGCATGCAACTTTATGCATTTTAGGTCCAATGATAAATGCATGTATTCTTTTTTTTTTTTATCCGATGATTATGTTTTAAAATATCACATTGAATTAAAATTTTGAAATTATAAATCCGTTTTGAAAAACCATAATTTAATTTGATGTTAATGTATATATATATATATATATATATTTTGTTTCCTACGTATAAATAAGATGAAGCAAGTTGAATAGCTTGGTAATTGGGATAAAATTAACCATCTTAGCACAAAATCTTCTAAAATAATTAGCACCAATACATGAATAAAAATCTTATAAGTTGCATTTGAGAATTTAAATTTCAAAAAATGAATTTAAATTTTTAAAATAATATAAGTTATATGATAAAACACATATAAATAAAATATTTATTGTTTTTTTTAATTTATGGATTTGTTGTGTGCTTATTTAGTGGTGAATTTAAAATTTCAATAGTTATTTGTGAAATTTAAATTTATGATTTTATAATTTTTAAATATATAATTATATTGAAGCTTAACTAATTTATACATATATGATATATGTGTTTCATTCTCATAATTTATATAACAAATGAATTCTAAATACAAAGTTCAAATTCTTGTTCCCAAACACAGCACTATAGTAATTGTGATAATATTAAACTATATGAAAAAAAGTAAAGGTGGTAAAATGAACCCGAATCGAAAATCTGTCCGAAAAAATCCAAGCTCGAACCCGAACCGAACCCGCTTTGATCAAAAAGTCAATTGCTCGAACCCAAAAAAACCTAAACCTAAATGGCCCGAACCCGAAATAGCCCAAAGTCGAAAGAACCTGAACTCGAAATGACACAAACCCGAAATGACGTGAAGCTTAAAAAACCCAAACCCGAGCCCGACCTGCACTCGAACCCAAATTTAATAATAAAAATAAATACAAAAAAATTATAATTAAATAATTTTTTATAAATCAAAAACTTTAATAATGAATTTTATTTTAATATTCTTTTAATAAT
>JBBYHM010398657.1:0-13542 GCA_038381775.1 Adansonia rubrostipa | reverse complement strand
TTATTGCACAAATTTGAAGTCAACTTTTATTTTCACAAGATGAAAAAGGAATGTACCAATTATATTAAACATTATTTTAAAAATTAATTATAATAAAAAATTTGATTATATAGTCTTAATTTGTCAAGTTATTGCTTAGTTTTCTTACTTTTACTTTATAATTCATATTGGATTTAATTCTTTTTTAGAGTACCCTATCATAATGAACATTTTATAAAATTTTTTAATCAATAATTACCTCATAAACTACTAACAACATTATCCCAAGCATGAGACGAGTTTAAAACTAGTATATAGTAAAATAAAAAGAAATTAAAAAAAGAAAAGAAATGGAATTTCTTCTTTGTGATGAACATCTAGCCATCTCGTTTATTTAAACACAGTTTAAGATGGAAACGGCAACTATACCTTATTAGAACTTAATATTTCATTAAATTATTTTAAAATTTTAATATGTTTCTTTCGAGAATAAAGACAAATTTTCTTGTAATTTAAAAATTAAAAACTATTACTTGAAATATCTTGAAGTATGAGATTTCACTGAAGTTTCGTAGGTGAGTTCATGAAGTAATTTTTTTTATTAAAATTAATTGAACAATTTTTTTTTAAAAAAAATCAAAACTAATAAATTGGTGGAGCTTGCGAAATAGATTAACAAACAGTTTAAATAAACTTACCAAATTGAATATATTACATAAATAGGTATTTTAATTAAAAGTTATGAAAAAAATTGATTCATTGATCGAAATATTTAAATATTATTGATCAACTTAATGAAATAGTTAAAATTAAAATATTAATTAAATAAAATCTTTTGTAATTTGAATCCATTAATATATACATATATATTATATATATTGTTATTTATAGTATTTATTTTCTACAATAATGTAGTAGTTTTTTTATTGGTTTATGAATTTCTAACTTAAGATGTAATTGAAATTTAAAAAGTTTAACTAATTGTCCCACGTAAAAACCTTAAAACACTTACAAGAATTATATATAAATATATATATATATATATATGAATATATTAAAAAAGTGTTATTTTTTATGGAGATGTTGGAAAATTTTAGAGCTTTACTTGTCAGCACAATTATATGGTTAACTTTAATTATTGATTTATTAAGATATTAATTATATAAAAAGTAAAAAATTAATAATATGACATGATATAATCTAAAAAAATAATATAAATATAATATATATTTTAAAATTTATATAATATTAATTATTAATATTATATAAAATTTATGTAAATATAAAATTATTTTAAATCACTAAATAAAATTGAAAACAAGTAAGCTTAAAAGGAGTTGACCACCAAGCAACCATCAACGAGATCTTACAGGGACTTGAGAACCAGATAGGATTCGTGTCGGCGACCAAATAATCTTTGATCTAAAACATGGTTTTTTTTTTTTTTTTTTTTTTTTTCAAAACATTTTTGCTGTTTGCAGACAAGTTACTGATGAATTTTCTTGAATATTATAGTTAATTTTTTTAAAAAAATATTCTGCACACTAAAATATATAAAAAAAAATTTTCATTTCAAAAATTATTATAAAAATTAATTTTTTACGTATATAATATATTTAATAAAAATAAAAATTAATTTTAAAAAATTATAGTTAATTTTTTTAAAGGAATGTTGTACACACATATATTATCGATCTAATAATGTTTTTGTGCAAAAATTTAATATTTGTATGTAATAAATTATATATAAATATTAACTTTAAATATTCTTTACACAAATACATAACATATACAACAAATGATAAATAAACATTAATATATATTTTATCATAAAATTAATTTTTTTTAACGTAATATAATAATCACTAATATTCCCAAATAAATTATTAAACTAAAAAATATAAAAAAATTCATTTCAAAAATTACTACAAAAATTATTTTTTTACATATATAATATATTTAACAAAAATAAAAAATTAATTATAGTTAATTTTTTTAAAAGAATGTTTTATATGCATATATCACAGATCTAGTAATATTTTTATGTAAAATGTAATGTTTATATGTAATATAGTAATGTTTATATGTAAGAAATTATATACACACATTACCTTCAAAAATTCAATATACAAATACATTATATATAACAAAAATTACGTATAAATATTATGTAATTTTTGGCTATAATTTTACCAACTGATACATACATATGTTTTATCACAAAATTAATGTTTTTAAATATAATATAATTATTACTAATATACCTAAATAAATTATTAAACTAAAAAAAATATGATAATTTTTTTTACTTAGAAAAATTACTATAAAAATTAATTTTTTACATATATATTAATAAAAATTAAAAAATTAATTTTGAGAAACTTATAATTAAATTTCTTAAAAGAATGTTTTATATACATACATTACAGATTTTGTAATATTTTTATAAAAAAGTTTAATGTTTATATGTAATTCTATAATATTTATATGTAACAAATTACATACAAACATTACCTTCAAAGATTATTTATACAAATGCATTGCATATAAACATTATATAAGTTATAATATTTATGTGTAATTTTTGTAATCTCTAGTTGTAATTTTGTCAACAAATAAGAAGATATATTTTACCATAAAAATAATATTTTTCTTAATATAATATAATACAATCATTACTAATATACCCAATAAGTTATTGAACTAAAAAATATTAAATTTGTTTCACTTCAAAAATTACTAAAAAAATTAATTTCTTACATTTATAATATATTTAATAAAAATAAAAAATAATTTTGAAAAAATTAACTATAATTTTCTTAAAAAAATATTTTACACACATACATTACAGAGTTGATAATATTTTAGTGTAAAATTATGATATTTATATGTAATAAGGTCATGTTTATATGCAATGAACTATATACAAATACTATCTTCAATGATTCTTTACACAAATATATCAATATATATAACATAAATTATATATAAATATTATATAAATTTGTAATATTTATATATAATTTTGGTAACGTTCAATTATAATTCTTACCAACTAATAAAAATTAAAATTTTATCATAAAATTAAATTTTTATTAATATAATATATTTATTACCAATATGAAAAAATTCAAAAAATATAAAAAATAAAATTTTTTAATCTAAAAATTCCTAAAAAATTAATTTCATACATACATATAATATATTTAATAAAAAATCAAAAATAATTTTGAAAAAATTATTTAATTTTCTTAAAAGAATTTTTTACATAAATACAATACAATTTTGGTAATTTTTTATGTAAAATTATAATATTTGTATATAATTTGATAATGTTTATATATAATTTATTACATACAAACAGTATCTTCAAAGATTTTTTACATAAATACATTATCAACTGCACATATTATATACAAACATTACCTATACTTTAATAATTTATGTAAATTTTAATATTTGTGTAATTTTGATAATCTTTAATATCGATTATTTTTAACTAATAAAAAAGCAAATTCTATTATAAAATTCATAAAACATTGTTTAATTAAAATATTTAATTTATATATTCAGAGTGTATTTATATATTTTACAATACCATAATTATCTTTAAGATATTTTTATATTTAGATAAATTTTGAAATATTAAAAATTTACCTTTGTATTAATATTTATATATTTTTATAATTAAATATAAATAAATTTTTTATATTAATTAAATAGTGTTACAAGACAAAAAAAAGTAAAAATATTAAGTTTTATAGTCTATATAATAAAAAAATTAATATAATAATAATTCAAAATATTAAGTTTTAAAATATTTTAATAAAAATTATTTAAAAATTAAAAAAATATATAAAACCTTTTCACCGAGTAACCGATTAAAAAAAAAAAATTTAAAGCTCTCTTATACGGTGAGCGTAACTGAAGGAAGCTCACCTTCAGGAGCTTCCCTAAAATTTTTCATCTCCCGTGAAGTGAAGCGGCTGTAAACAAAGGGATCTCATGGATTGTACCGTACTGCTGATTTTTGTAATAATTGCGAATAATGATAGGCAGATATTTTTGGATGATTGCGAGTAACAGTAGGAAGATAAGACCACCATCCATAATTTGAACAGTATTTTGAAACTATCGATTAAAGTTTTTATGTTTTGTTTTCATCCATTTGTCACAAATTTTACAGGTATTAAAGCGTTGCCAAAACAAGAAATATATATATATATATATATGTTTAAATCATTAAAGACTTTTTATACTTTTAACCTAGTAGTTACGTAGGACATCACTTACAGAATAATAAAAAGTTTAGATATCTAAAGGATTTGAATGTTCAATATGTAAATTGTTATTGATTTAATTGTATAATAATATCTGAAAAATAAATAAATTCAGATATTATATTAATTAATTAATTAATTATATTAAGATATTTTAGAAGCTACAGTATCCGACTTCGTAATTATATAGGTAAACATCAATTCTCTCTAAATATGGCATGGTTTTGGGAAGTCGATTAGCAGAACAAAGATAAGACTGGTGAATGTGCATTGCAAAGAAGAGTATGATGTTAATTAATATAAGATTTTATTTAATTATTATTTTAATTTTAGCGAGTAATTTTTTTGAAATTCATAAGCTAAAGTGTTCTAATTATATTTTATATATACATAATTGAGAACACTCGGCGATGGCAAGATTGCGTAATACCCAAAGATTAAGACAGTGACTCCCACAAATAACAAAAGAGAAAAAAGGGAAAATCTTAATTAGAGCTAATAGAATTTAATAGTTGTTTTCTTAATTGCTCAAGCACAATAGTTAATTCCAACGAAGAAATAACTCGGAAATTTGAGTCATGTTTGAGCTTTCGTTTTTTTAAATAAATAAAAAGTTTACGAACTATAATACTATAAAATAAATCTTTATATTTTTATTGTGTGCGAATAATTTTTTATAATTAATTTGTACCTAAAATCAATCATTAATTTTTAATTAATATTTAAATAATCCCTTAAAATAAACTAATGTTTCATTTAAAATAAATACTTATTTTAACATAAAACAAAAGATAAAGATTTATTCAAGTATAATAAAAATACAAAAAATTTACATAAAAAAATAAAATAACTCAAAAATATTTTTAATAGTTAAACCAGCTTTTGACTTGGTTATTTTCAAAACCTTGCAGAAGTAAACACACCTTCGTGCATCCATCAAATATTATTTTCTTTTAGAAGATGCCATTTTCAACCTTTGGGTAATAGATTTGATGATAAGAAAATAAATCTCCTCGAAATTGTTTAAGAAACGATCTTAAACCAATCACACAAAGAAACAATTACTCATTTAGGTCAGGTGTTTTAGTCGATTTTTATTTTTAGGTAATTACTTCGAGATTGTTTCAGACTAAATTAGAAACTCACATATGATAACTAATTGAAGTTAACTCTTGGCGTCAACCGTAACCTATTGAGATAATGAGCAGTTAATCTTCAACTCTATAGCACTAAAACTAGAGTAATTTAACTTATCAGGTGAGCCACATTATTTTCCAAACATTATCTCTTTTACTACATGAGTAATTTATATATAAATTCAAATTTTGTATAACTATAAGTTACTCTAGTTAAACTTTTACTCATTTAAAGATTCACATAATATAAATCATGGTGGTAGCATTTAAATTTAAATTTTTTTCATGTATTACACTGCATAATTTTCCTTAAAATAGCACTTTATGTGACAATACTTTTTGAATAAATTTTATATGATCATTTAAGGTCTAAATAAACATGCAAATTTTAAACGCATAGATTGAAACATGTTCAAAATAAATTTTAAGAATATAAAAATAACAAGTTAAACATGTCAAGGCAGCCTAATCAACCTGAAAAGGAATTAATTTCCTCATATGATCCATATGACCTATAAAATGATTTGTTGACAATGCTTTAATCATAAAATTTGTAGCCATTAATTCAATATTAATGTGTTGGATATATGCTTCTTACTTCTTTTCATAATCTTTAACACTAAGAAATTTTATATGATGTACTTATTGCTATTTCTACTTTTCAAAAAGAATACCACAAAAGATTCTTACATTATTTGGGATTGAACAAAAACAAAGTGATATAAATATAGGTAGAGAAATCCAACTTGAAAGTAAAATTATAGGCAATTTAGTATTTAACAGATGTGAGATAATACTACTTTAATAAACTTTCATCACGTATAGTTTAAGATAAAAGAGTCTACTATATGAAAAACTCAAAAAAGGATAAGCAAAATTAACATGCAAGAACAATAGAGCAAAACATAAGCTTTGATATCATACTACAAGAAAAAGAGCTCTGATACCATGTTATTAGACAAAAAAACATTTCAATAGTATGATATACTATAAGAATATTTAATAACATATTATATACTATGATATAATAATTTCGTGTGTCGATAAAAATGAATAAGAGAAAAGATAACATCACAGGGACACTAAAGAATACGTAATTTAACTAGCTTACACTCACAAAAAAAGGCTAAAAAAACCTACATTATTGATATTTTGAATTGTTTATTATTTTGTGCAAGAGTTTACTATTTATATAAAAGTTTCTCACAAATTTAGAAAGAACTAACAAGAATGTTATATCATAATCTCTTATATATCATATTATTATCATAATCTAATCCTTAATATATTATATTTATTACTTTAAGACTCATTTCTTAAACTCAATGTTGCGTTGCAAACACTAACTTATATTTTTTAACTAATAGAGAAATATGACATGAGAATCTTACATTATATAACACGTAATAGGAATTGGAAGATGTGGAATAACATGTAGACTTATTCATGGCTCGATCTGTATTGGACTAGGCATGGTTAAGGCATTTTGTAATTCGAGTTGGCTTATGTGTTAAAAATAATTTTTTAATTTAGAGTTAATTAAAAATATTGACATAAAATACTTTTTTAGCATTATTTTAAACAATGATATAAGCTTTTGTGTAGTTTGACATGAGCCTGGTAAGATAGAGAATATTTTTCAAGCCGCTGCTCAGCTTGGCCTATAAATGCCTTTTGTAACATGTGATAAAAACATGTGGTGTAACACGTTACAGGAAAATATGATGTGCCATAACACATGATAAAAAGACGTGACATAACACATTGTAAGAAAATATAATGTGATAAAACATGCAACAGGAACAGAAAAATCTAACATTACAAAAACATGATAGAAAGATGGCATAACATGAGCAAGAAAATTTGACATGGCAAAAAACACAATAGAAAAACATACCAAAAGACATAACAAACTTGGCTTTAATACCATGGTAAGTATCAACACCAAAACTAATTGACAATAGTTGAAGAAATTCAGCTTGAATATAAGATTACAAGTAATCTAAAACTTAACTGATGTGCGATAATACCACTTTAGTAAGCCCTATCATGTGTAAGACAAAATAAAATTTACTATGTACCAAACTCGAGTTTATCAAATTTGCTAATGCTTCATCAGAGTTGTTTCTACATGGCAGATGATTAGGATGTTGGGTTTCAATTGGTTTTTTTTTTTTCAGAATTGATTTTCGCTTACAGTTTTTGTATGGCATCTTTGATGCTTTTAATAGTGGGTTTATGAGAATAATTTATCATTCTTACACTCATTTTCTAATAAAATTTCTCTATGGCCTGGCAAAAAAAAGTGATAAACTTGAAAATGGCAACAAATAGAAGTAACATGCAAGAACAATAGGAACAAAACCTAGGTTTTGATACTATACTAAAGAAAAAAGCTCTGATACCATGTTTGAAGAAAACACATTCAAATATCATATTATACTATAACAAAAAATGATAATATATTACAAGAAAATTAGTTCTTGTATTTATAATTATGTGTGTCAATAGAATAAAATAAGATATAAGATAATATATAAGAATACAAAAAAATACGTTCAACTATAGTGGCCTATGTTCATGGAGAAAGACTTAAAAAACCACATTGCTGATATTATGAATTGTTTATTAGTTTGCACAATAGTGTCTTATTTATATAAAGAGGTTCTCGCTAACTTAAGAAAGAACCAAGTAAGAATATCGTATCTTAATCTCTAATATATCATATCATAATCTTTATATAGTTTTTAAGTTAACCCCAACCAAAATTATTTAAATAATTAGTTTTTATGTCAACTTTTTATCAATTGAGAATACTATTTTATTTAACCCATCTTTTTTTATTTTAATTTTCTTTGAGATTCGTCATTGTTTATTTACTACTAACTTGAAAATGCTAGAGACCTTAGTATCTGATCCACAAAATTAACTACAAAATTTTAGGGATGAGTATTAGTTGGGTTTAATGATTATATCGATTGGAATCGATTATGTTCAGTTTAATCAGTTTTGATATATTTTGATTGTTTTACTCAATTTAAATATATTTATTCGATTAGTTTGCGGCTTTATATATTATTAATCTAATTGACTAGAAAATCAACAAAAATTATTAAAAAAAGTAAATATATGTTTATACTATCAATAAGTAACACCTGCCCAAATCCATAAATCAAGACCCACATCATTATAAAGACATGCCTGCACCAAAATTCCTAACCTTAAAACAAACAAACCAATCGAAATGAACAGTTTCAGGCCAATTCAACTAGTTTAAGTTTTAAGATTTCTAAATTGTTTGATTTATTTGATTTTTAAAAGTTTTAAAATCAAATAAATCAAGTAGACCAAATGCTAATTCTTGCAAAAAAAAATTACTCGATCTAATTTCAATATTTGACCCAACAAGTAACCTAAAGATAATGCTCTTTTTACTTCATAAAATATTTAGTCAAACTAGTTATTGGTTTGTACTTATAGTATATAATTTCATCATTTAACATATGAAAGGGATGATAGCTGAATTGTTACTTGATCTGATCTCATGCGGAAAACCTATAGTTTTATTTTATTTTATTTGCCAAATTGTTATCTTTAGATAACCAATCTTAGAATGTAAAGATTCATGTATTATTGAAATCGAATAAGATTCCAAGCATGCTTTCTAAGCTATTGCAAAATTTTATTCTCCTCCATAAGAAAAAAAAATCATCATCCATGACTTTTTAAAAATATTCTGAATTCATCTGTCATTGATGTCATATGTTAACTGATGAAATTGTATACTTTAAACAATGAGAAATTATCACATTTATGTTTAGTGAAGTTTTTAATTCAAAACAGGATTAAGAAAATGATACATACACTTAAAATATATTTAAAATTATAAAATAATTTAAAAATTTTAAATATAAGATAATTTCATAATCCTAAGTAGAATTAAAAAAAAATTACTGTGATTGCATAAAAAATGAACATATAAATAATAATAAATTGGCATTTCTCTCATGGTAAAACATCCCATCAATTAGAAATGCATTCTTAATTTATAATAATCAGATAGAATTTATTTGAAGATGCCTATCACAATTTGCTGAAACAATTTGATCAAACGTATGTTTGCTAACTGTAATTCAAATGGATAATTATGGATTTATTAGCCACCAATGTCTGCCTTAATTAATTACAACTAACAACAATAATTCAAAGCAATCGAATTATTACAAATTGTCATTTTTAAGTATAAAATTAAAAAAAAAATTGGTTTAAAAAAAATGAGACTTAAATTTGCACGTCTTAAATTTGATTCCTTGTTCAAAACGTTCATCTAAATTCAAACACTACGTGTATTTTGCCATTATCGTTTCATGTTTTAGGAGTCGTAAGAAATTTTATAATTGTTGAAAGAGGAGAGGATAGGATCAATTAAATTGCGAAGTTAGGCAAAAATTGAATCTCTTACGTACCAAAATAAAAGGATTTGATGTTAATTTTTAGAATTAAAGACTCCATTTGGAAAAGGACTTTGAGAAGTGTTCGTTTTTATATATATTTATATATATATATATAGAGAGAGAGAGAGAGAGAGAGAGAGATTATTCAATAAATAGTCGTTGAAGTTTTTACAATTCACAAATAAGGTTAGAAGGATGACATATACTCTTTAAGATATAATAAAAAAATTAAAAAAAAATGAAACATTGGACAGTTTTTAATTACACTTATAGAATTGAAAAGCTCCACTACGTAGTGCTATCCTGTATAAGTTGAACTTTAGATGTCTAGCACAATATTAGAGCCAAAGTTCTATTCTTTTATTACTGCCTGTTAATTCTGCATGTTATCCCTTTTGAGTTTTTCATATGTTAAGATATGTTAAGTTACTCTATCACTACTTGCACCTGATGAGACCTATCAAGTGATATTATCACCTATTCAAGCTAAACATCTCCACCAATTGTCAACTAGTTTTAGATTAAATAAGTCATTTTGAACTCTTAAATATTTATAAGAGGGGAAAATATTCTACTGCAAAATGGAGCTTTGAACACAGGGAATTAGGGTTTTCCTTGACGCAATAAACATTGGTAGAAAAAAATTGTATAAACTGAAGAACCTGCTTCACTGGATGAATCTAGCAATTCAATTTAAAATAAACTTTTTTTTTAAAGCCTAAACTAACTAAACTCTTGATTGAATAGGTGGGAACACTTTCAAAAACTATGCTGGATATGCTAAATTTAAAAAAAGAAAAAATGTCTTTAAGATACATGCAGATTCTTCAAAAAAAAAAAATGCTGATAGTTTTTATGTTAAGATTCTGAAATTGGCTTGATGAAGTGTTCTTATAAGGAGATTAAACAATGTTGAATATTTCTTCTGACATTGATTAGAATATTAATTAGCATATTAATTAATGTTTTAGGTCTTAGATTATTGAGAAAATTTATTTTGGATTAGCTGTCAAAGGAGATTAAGCAGCAATTATTCAACATTTGAAGTAAACAAATCCCTTTTCTAATGCACGTGATGTTGAAGCTAAATATTGATTATAACTCAAAGAACAGGTCAAATTGCCATCATACTTTCTAGCTAAAGCCTTTTTTCCCATTCACGTGCATTGAAAGTAAAATATCAATTCTCATGTTAAGGAATTAATTAAAGATACCAAATATTTTTGTTAAAAAAAAAAATGGAGAAGCTTAGGGATATCGAAGAGGCAGAATCATGTATAAAAAATTTTGAAAAAATATCTCATCCGGTGTCGATGAAATTTAAAAATTTCACTAACAAAATTATAAAATAGTCGAAAACATTGTTAAGTTATATTTAAAATAATAAGTTAATAAGTTAATATGACATATATATATTCTCGAATTTTAGTTTCAGGGATTTTTGTTTTTCAAATTTGATGATGTATAGAATAATAATCCGAGATTATTACTTTTCAAATTCCCAAAAAAAAATAAAAAAAAAATGGAAGAAGCAACTTGCTAGGTTAGTGAACTAAGGTATCAATTCATTCAGTCAATGCAACAAAAATTTTCTCATTGATAGATATGTGCTAAGCATAGTTGCTTGAAGCATGCTTATTCTTTCCTTATCGCTATAGTTAAAAGGTCAATGCCATTGTTTCAACGGCACCTTTGCAATCTTTTATTTTTGTCCCACAAATCATAATTGGTAGTTGGGACATTTGCATATTCTATGGAAATAGCAAAGAACTAAAAAAAAAGAAAAAAAATCATTGTCTTTGAGGACCACATAGCTAACAATCCTAGCTTGGAATTTAATTTTATTTTTTTGACTGCTTTTATTTTAAAAGTTGTTATTGTTTTTGGTTAAAAAGAGATTATAGTCTAAGAACAGAAAGAAAAATTATAAATATTAAAATTTAAACTCCAAAACTGTTAGACGTCATCTTTTAAAAGTAAAGTCAAGAGTTTAAATTGTGATCATGTCAAATTTATCATAATTGCAAGCGTAATAAATGTTATCATGATTAGTTATAGTAAATATTGGTGATTGAGAGAATTGAAATTATAAAATATTGACCATAATGTCGTATTATGATAGTTGTTTAAATCCTTACTTGAAAATGATTGTGAAAGCTAACTTAATTAAGTCTCGATTTTAAAATTATGTTCTTAGCGCTAACGTGTTACATCTGATTTGAATTTTCCTCTTCGAAAACTTGATTTTTCTGGTTCTTCGGCATTATTTATTGCCGACTAGAGAAGTATACTTTTTGGATATGCGTACCACATTGAAAGTAACATGTTTGTGTCTTTTTTTTTTTTTTTTTTTCAATGTTCAACGGAAATAACGTGTTTATAAATTCAACACATTTGAGTTGCGAATGGAATGAATTGTCTAAGGCCTATTCGAATGGACAAATTGGTAATAGTGGGATTGAATACTTTAATATTGATATTAAAATTAGTGGTAAGATAAGTAGGCAATCGTTTTAATGAGATAAGTTATAGTAAAAAAAGTAATCATTAATGATATTATATTAAAAATGTATATATAAAATAAATAAATAAAAATTATATTTATGTTAAATAATAATTAAGAAGTTATTTAAGTTATAATTTATATTAAAAACAAACTAATAAAATAAAAATTAAAAAATTGAATAATTTTTTTTCGAAAAAAAAGAAAAAGTAAAGGAAGAAAAGTAAAAGGGAGATTTCCACGGGGGATCCAGATACCAATTGAATTCCTATCCCTTTAGTAAAGATTGGAGAAGCCAGCCAGACTAAAATTCCTTTCAGAGTGCACTCCAGTGAGAGCTGATGCAATTGGGGGATTTTCACCAACAAATAGCTTTGGGTCCTACCAATGTCTTGGGATTCAATTGGATATCAAGTAAAGAGTCATATCTACTTTCATATAAATCCCTTTTGTTATATGGAATAGATATTAATTTGAAAGTTTCTTGTTCTTGAAAAGATATAAATAAAAATTATAATATTAGAGAGGACTATAGATTTTGTTTTGGGAAAATATTAAATTATCCCAACGCTGAATTGATTAACTAGTTATAAGAAATAAATTACTACAAAATTTATTATTTATTATCACTACTTCATTTGGAAAAAGTTGAATTATTCATTTGTCATATAAAATAAAATTAACCGAAAATATCATTTTTTTTAATAAAAAAAAGTTAAAGACTTAAGAAAGAAAAAAATTTATAAGTGTTGAGAATCAAATTTCAATTTTATAAGATGTAACTTTAAAAAAATAAATGAATCATTTAAATTAAAGTTCGGATTTGAAATACAATATTTTTTACATTAAAATTGAAGTTGGAAGTTGGCTGTTCAACTACTGAGATGAAAGAACTTAAGTTTATAAGATGAGAAATGATTATGAAGATGATTTGCAGAAATATTTTGTTTATAGAAATTAGGTAAGGTATAATAGAATAGAATAAAATCACAATAGGTAAACTATTCACTAAAAAAAATCATATTTCTTATTTATCAAACAGTCTAACTATAAATAAATAAATAAGGTGTAGGCTTTGATATATATTTCATAATGCTGCATCATCGATCTGGAAAAAGAACTGTCTTATTGCGGCGTTTTATTGTCCATCCTACTTTCCAAGTTAACACCACCAGAAGTCTAGGGCTGCT